>JAQBSW010007121.1:0-43237 GCA_029291075.1 Eudiplozoon nipponicum
GAATGTGTAAACATGCAATAGTGAAGCTAACATCATATGGTCTGCGACAATGCGACTTCAACGCGAAATCACACTTTACTATAAAAATACTGAGTCTGTAAAGGATACTAGGACTATGGTTATTGTGTTAGTTACCGATACCAACATTATTGTACCGAAGAGGTACATTGAAATAATACTATGGTTTCCGTGTTCGAAAATGGTACCTACATGAGGGATCTCAATTTATGCTCAACCTCACCGAAATTGAGAATTACAGCAATTTCTGAACAACTGTTACTCCAGTATATCCCTGCACTCCGTCCTTGATCGATATCAGTCTTTACATTTCGCGGTAAGCATGACATCATTCGATTCGATGTATTACAGGTAAATACTGTTTGTTGCGGAGAACTAATATATATGAATGTATGTATTAGGTGTTACGAACCTAGTAACAAATTAGTTCAGATGTGACCAGAAAGACAAACCAAAGGCAGCATGAACGGAAAGTGTAATCTCATGTACATTCGTTTCGAGTTTACTGGCGACTCATCAGTAGGAGCCGTTATTACGCACTTTAACAACTATATATCTTGGTCAAGTATGTGGGATAAAAGGAAGTTACAATATTCTAGACGAATGTGTTATTCTGCAGTAGTGTAGCAAATATCATAGAGTATTGTGCAATGCGACTTCAACGCTAACTCCAAAATATATCATCTATACTGTGTCTTTGAAGGAAACTAACACTATGGCTATTGTGTAAGTAACCGATACAAACATTGTTGTACCAAAAAGATACATGGTACTGTCAAAATGGTTTCCGAGTCGGAACATGCTACCTACATGATGGATCTCAATTTGTGCTCTAAGTCACCGAAATTGAGAATTAAAACAGATTCTGAACACATGTTACTCCAGTAAATCCACACTCTCTGGCTTTGATCGATGTCATTTATCACATTTGGCGGTAAACATGACATAATTCAATTCGATATATAAAAGTTAAACTCTGTTTGTTTCGCTAAATTAATGTGTATACAAGTATGTATTAGGATTTGCGAACCTAGTTACAAATTAATACTTTTGTGATCAGAAGGATTAACCAAAATCAGTGTGAACGGAAAGTATAATCTTATGCACATTCGTTTCGTGCTCACTGGCGGCCCCACAGCAGTATCCGATATTACGCCCTTTAACCACTTTATATTTGGGTGAGGAATGTGGGATAATTAAACGGTACAATGTGTAAACCTGCAGTTGTCAAGTTAACATCATATAATGTCTCGAAAATGAGAGTTCAATATTAAATCAATATATATGATATATATACGGAGTCAGCAAATGATGCTTACACTAAGGCTACTGTTTTAAAAAACGATACCAACATTATAGTACCGAAAGGCTTCATGATACCAACACTATGGTTTAGGAGTCGCTATATGGTACCAAATGTTGGATATCAATGTATGCTATAGTTCAACATAATTGAGAATTACATCTGATTCTGAACACCTATTACTTCAGTGAATCCATACTCTCTGGCATTGATCGATATCAGTTATCACATTTTGCGGTACACATGAAATAATTCAATTCGTTATATAAAAGGTAAACGCTATTTGTTTCGCTGAATTAATGTATATGCAAGAATGTATTAGGTTTTGCGAAACAAGTTACAAATTAAAACTTTTGTGACCAGAAGGATTAACCAAAATCAGTGTGAACGGAAAGTATAATCTCATGCACATTAGTTTCCTGCTCAATGGCGGCTCCACAGTAGGATCCGGTATTACGCCCTTTAACCAATTTAAATTTTGGTCTAGAAAGTAGGAGAAAATGACGGTACAATCTCCTAGTCGAATGTGTAAACCTGCAATAGTGAAGCTAACATCATATAGTCTGCGACAATGCGACTTCAACGCGAAATCACACTTTATAATAAAAATAATGAGTCTGTAAAGGATACTAGCACTATGGCTATTGTGTTAGTAACCGATACCAACATTATTGTACGGAAAAGGTACATTGAAGTAATACTATGGTTTCCGAGTCGGAACATGGTACCTACATGATGGATCTCAATTTATGCTCTAAGTCACCGAAATTGAGAATTACAACAATTTCTGAACAACTGTTACTCCAGTAAATCCATGCACTCTGTCCTTGATCGATATCAGTCTTCACATTTCGCGGTAAATATGACATCATTCGATTCGAAATATAACATAAATTCAGCCTATTGCGGAGAAGTAATATATACTAATGATTGTACTAGGTGTTGCGAACCTAGTACAAAATTAATTCTTTTGGGCCCGGAATGATGAACCAAAGACTGCACGAATTTAAGTATAATTTCATGCACATTCGTTTCTTGCTTAGCGGCTGTTTATCCGTTGGAGCCGGTATTACACCCTTTAAACTCTTTATATTTGGATGAGTAATGTGGGAAAATATGACGTTGCAATCTAATAGACGAATGTGTAAACCTGCAGTAGTGAAGCAATCATCACCTAAAGTCTCAACAATGCGACTTCAACTGTAACTCACACTATATCATATAGACACAGAATCTGAAACGGATGAAAACACTATGACAATGAAGTTAGTGACAGATTCCAACATTATGGTACCTTAAAGGTATATCATACAAACACTATGGTTTCCGAGTCGTTACATGTTTCCAATAAGATGAATATAAATTTAGGCTATAATTCACTGAAATGGAGAATTACAACTATTTCTGAACACCTGTTAATCGAGTAAACCCATACACTTTGGTCTTGATCGGTATAAGTTATCACATTTCTCGGTAAGCATTACATAAATCAATTTGATATAAAATTCTTAAGTACTGTTTATTGATGAGAACAAATATGTATGTAAGAATGTATTAGGTGTTGCAAACCTTGTAACAAATTGGTTCTTTTTTATCAGAAGGATAACAAAAGACAGCATGAACAGAATGTATAATCTCATGCACATTCGTTTCATGCTTACTGGCGTCTCATCAGTAGGAGCCGGTATTACGCCCTTTAAACACTATATATTTGAGTGAGAAATGTGGGATAATAGGACCGTACAATCTCTTAGACGAATGTGTAAACCTGCAGTAGTGAAGCAAACATCCTCCAACGTCTCGACAATGCGAATTCAACGCTAACTCACTCTATAAAATATATATACGGAGTCTGTTATTAATACTGACACTATTGCTATTGTTTGAGTAACCGATACCGACGTTATTGTACTTAAAATTTACCTGATACTAACGCTATGTTATCCGAGTGTGCGCATGGTACCAAATTGATGTAAATCAATATATGTTATAATTTACTGAAATTGAGAATAAGACATATTTATGAACACCTGTTACTCCAGTAAAGCCATATGCTCCGGCCTTGATCGGTGTCAGTTATCATATTTTGCGGTTAGCATGAAATTTTTCTATTCGACAGATAACAGTTAGATACTATTTGTTGCGGAGAACTGACACATTTTCTAGTACGCATTTGGTGTTGCGAAATTTGTAACAAATTAGTTCACTTGTGACCAGAAGGATAAACCAAAGAGAGCATGAACGGAACGTATAATCTCAAGCACTTTGGTTTCGCGCTTACTGGCAGTTCATGTCTAAGAGCAGGCATTACGCCTTTTAACCACTATATATTTGAGTGAGGAATGTGGAATAATATGACGGTACAATCTCCTAGACGAATGTACAAACCTGCAGTAATGTAGCTAATATCATACAAAGTCTCGACAATGCGACTTCATCGCTAATTCAATATATATCCTATATATACTGCGTCTGTAGGTCATACTATCACAATGTCTATTGTGTTAGTATCGTATACCAATATTATGGTACTGGAAAGTTACATCATGTTAACACTATGGATTCCGAGTCGGAACATGGTACCAAATTGGTGAAATTCAATGCATGCTATAGTTCATCGGAATTGACAATTACAACTATTATTGAACACCTGGCACTCCATTATATCCATACACTCTAGACTCGATCGATGTCACTTATCACATGTCCCGGTAATAATGACATCCTTCAATTCGATATATAACAGATAAATACTAATAAATGTGCCAGAATGTAAAATGTGTTGTGAATCTAGTACCAAATTATTTCACTTGTGACCTGAAGGACGAAACGGAAGACAGCTGGAAGGAAAGTATAATCTCTTGCATATTCGTTTCGTGCTCGCTGGCGACTCATCGGTAGGAGCCGGTTTTACTCCCTTTAACCACTATCTATTTGGGTGAGGAGTGTGGGACAGTAGAACGGTACAATCTCCTAGACATATGTGTAAATCTATTGAACTTTTGCTAACATCATAAGAGGTATCGACAATTAGAACTTGAATGCTATCTCACACTATATACTATATATCTTGATTCTGTACAGGATACTAACACAATGGCTTTTGTGTAAGTAAACGATTCCAACAGTATAGTACTGAAAATATACATCAAGCTAACACTAGGGATCCCGATTCTGTACATAGTATCAAAATGATGGATATCAATGTATACTATGGTTCACCGAAATTTCGAATTACAACTATTTCTCAACACCTATCACTCCAGTAAATCAGTTCACCCTGGACTTAATCGATGTTCGTTACAACATTTCGCTGTAAGCATTACATAATTCAATTAGATATATAACAATTAAATACTGTTTGTTGCGGAGAACTGATATATATGCAATAATGTATAAGGTGTTGCAGCCTTGTAACAAATTATTTCACTTGTGTCCAGTCCGATAAAGGAAAGACTGCATGAACGGTAATTATAATCTTATGCACATTCGTTTCGTGCTTATTGGCGACTCATTATTAGAAGCCGGTATTACGCCATTTAACAAAAATACATTTGGGTAAGGAATTGAAAATTACAACTATATATGTACACCTGTTTCTGCATTAAATCCAATAAATCCTTCAGGTCACAAGTGATCTAATTTTTTACTTGGTTTGCAAACGCTTTACACATTCTTGCATATATATTAGTTCTCCGCAACAGACAGTGCTTAACTATTGTGTCTTTAATCGAAAACAAAATTTTGATGACGAATAGATAAATTGTACCAACTAAATTTTGATTTTAATGTGTACTAAGCTTCAGAAAATTTGCGAAAAGCAATTATTTTTAAAACAGTTTAACCCAGAGAAGTTAAACATTCTGCAATTGATCGATTTGTGTTATCAATTTACAATTCAAAAAAGTATGTAACCGTTTGAAACTGTTGGGGCGATAACTAATATATATGCAATTGTGCATTATGTGTTGCAGATTTCCTATAAAGTAGTTCAAGTATGACCAGAAGGATAAACCAAAGTCTGCATTTACAGAAATTATAATTTTCTTCACATTCGTTTCGCGTTTAATGGCGACTCGATGGTAGCAGACTTTATTATGCCCTTTATTCACTTTATGTTTTAGTGGATAAAATATCGTCATATTTCATTTCTTTCATGAATGAAGTTTATACTATCAGATCGTGCTGTACTGGTTTTAATCTTCAGGGCATTTTTACCTAGTTTTGCTAGGTGTCGCAAATTATTTAGCGTATATTTTATATCGCCGCAGAAAACACTATCTAATATTAGTAGGTATCATTAGATTTTGTCATTGTTACGCCGATATCTGAAAAATGGTGTCGACCAAGGCCAAAATGGATATAATTTCTAAAGAAACAGGAGTTTAAAAAGGTTCAAATTATTATTTTTGGTGAACTTTTGCAGACATTGAAAAACATGCTGTTGTTATCATCTACATTTTTGGTACCATAATTTTGTCACCGGTTTCTTACATAATATCCATCTTGCTGTTATACTTTTCAGATTAGGAATATAAAATACAAGCTGTGATTTGGCTTTGAATTCGCATTTTCGGAGATTAGTTAATATTAGCTTCACTACATCAAGTGTATACATTTATATAGGTGATTTTGCATGCTTATTTCCAACATTCCTCAACAAAATTTATCGTAAATTGTGTGTAATACAGGCAGGAAACACGAAACAAATGTGCAAAAAATTATTCGTTCCATTCTTGCTGTCTTTGTTTTATCCTTCTGGTAATATTTGAAGTAATATTTTTACTGGTTGTAGAAGGTCTATTACACACGAGAATACTGTTTACGTTGAAAGTTTTTGTTTGGCCGAAAAGTAATATCAATTAAATAAGTAGAACTGCAAAATAACAGTTTCTTTTTTAATTGGAAATTTTACTTCTATATATTGTGTAAATATGCAATTTTTCGTGATCAGTTTATTTTGTTCTGAATAATATTCATTTAGATTGACACATCTTCCTTAACGCTTTCGGTTACATTTCACACACAATTAATAAAGCATTAATATTCATGTAGTACAATGATGATCCTTATCGTTTGTCAGTGTCTATCTAATGTTTGCCTAAGATGCGTCTCATTAGTAGCACGAAACTTCCGATAAAATGCAGCACATACTTACAGATAATAGCTGTCAACGAACGGGCAATAGAAATAAATGGCTTGGCAAATATATTTTTATGAGCAGAATATTTTTAAATTAGATTTTTTTCTTTAATATGGTAAGCTCAACGTTCTAATACAAAATTTAGTCATTCAAGGCAGTGCATTTCCTTCCAGAAAATAAAATTGAAAAATGAATTTCAAATATTTAAAAAAATTTTTTTTGTTATAATTAAAGGAATACCTGTAAAGTATTACGTTAATTAAGCAGCCTCATAAGGACGCTCCCCTACGTAATTGCCACTGAAATATAAACAAAAATGTTTGATTAATTAAATAATGAGACAAAATCGTGTATGCCAAAGAATAAAGAAAATCACTGATTTAAATATAAGCATACCAGAGGTTAAGCCAGAAATTGCCGTGAATTACCATGAACAATCAATTTATTTTTAAAATTTTCAAAAATAAATGTAGAAACATTGTGACAACCAGCATATACCCTAGACCGTAGATGCAAACGATTGAGTTACTATATATATATATATATATATATATATATATATATATATATATATATATATACTCTCTATCCTATATAAACCGAAGAATTCGAGTAAAACTGAATATCACCTTTGTTTGTTCAATTTATTTCATAATTATTGAAATATTAAGAACATTTATGCAAATATTTTGCACGAAATATTGCCGTTTAACATAACATTTAAAGGTAAATACCGATACCACAAAACCAAGAAAATATTTTTATACTGAATGTATTTATCTAAGTAAAATTCATGCTATCTACAAATGGAGTCTGTATATGTTTACAGAACATGAAATCTTTTCAAAATTGTGCCGCAAAAATTATAAAGTTCACTTTTAACATTAACAATACCATTTTGATTTCCAGATTACGTTAATACAATTTTAATGTAAGCGCTATTAAATAATTAAACATTTTACATTATATAACTTTCGATGAAATATTAATACCTTTTATAAACAATAAGACACACGTTCTTACACATTTGGTTAATTAAAGCGCTTTCACTTTTATGTTATTAATCAAAAGTAGCTCGAATTGCAGTTCGCAGCAGTTGGAAAATGATGGAATGACACAGATAAATTTGATTTCCTGCACAGGAATCTTTTAACGGGTATGAAATTACCAATAGTTTCAAGAAATAGTATTTAATCAACATGATATATTTCTATATACATCCCTGTATGTATTGCAACATAATTGTACTTGAAATGTTCCGTCAGAAAGATGTTTGAACAGATTAAACTGTTTTAAATTATGTTAAGATAGGCGAACAAAGTATGCATGGGAATTAGATTTTAACGCGCGGCTCCGCGTTACAACCCGAGTTTAATTTCTTCGGATGCGGTTTTCCTTAAGGTCACATATGCTAATTCAGGTTTTACACAATATTTCTACTAACTGTGCTTTTAGAAAAAATCTCTTTTAGTTTCAATATGTTTTAATTTAGATTTCTTGAACTGCAATTCTATTTGTATTTAATAGTGTTTTGTTTAAGAATAAAACGCACCCGCGCTTAATACGCCGATAACATACAGTGGACTTATGCGATCTAATGCTCAAAGCCAGGATTTTATATTATTGTAGTCTATTCTTCTATAAATAACTCCTAACAGTTCAGCTATGACATTCTAGATTTAAGTTTTTTCTTTTTCAATCACTCATACGAAAACCATCTCTTCTGCTAAGACATTCTCGAATTAATTATTGTGTTTATTGTGACTTTGCTTTTATGCCTAGATAGTAACTTCTTTTGACAATAGATACTTCTTGACGTTTAAAGCAAGGCCAATCTTGACTTACAGTGAATTTTAATTTAATTTGCAACATTGTGTACAATATACGTATGATGATTCGACTTAGTCTTCTCACATCACCCGTTGGAAAGAGATCGTACGTTAATCATGAGCACGGCCCACGAAACTAATTTTCTCCGACGACCGCTACCAAGCATATGCAGGAATGGCAGGGCATCTTTGAATAAACAGCTACGTCGCAAAATCTCTTACAATAAACAAAAGACCTCCTAGACGTTAACTCAAATGTTAGTTATGTAAAAAAATATGTTAACGTATCATTTGTTTAGGGTAAATAAATAGATTTGACAACAACATTTTAACGAACCTGTGTGTAATGTTTACATATACCTTTGCATGTGTTTGATTTGTAATCGCAATATTTATATTCACTCCACAACATTTGAACTGCCCTAAATTAACGAAAATGTAATATTAAAATTAATGAATATCAAATTGATGTTTTGACATTCTTATGCACAGAATAAAGGGAATTGTTGTAAATTTAAGCAGTATTGCATTGGGAATTTGGAGATGCTTCGCGGCGAAATAATGATTTTACGATTTCAAAATTTAAATTAGCTTGCATGAGTTGAAAATATACTTCGGTAGAAATTGTAAAAAGTAGCTGGGCTAAATAAGAAATTACGTATAAAATACAGGAGAACAATTTGAAATTTAATAACGTTTAATTAAAGGTGAATAAACATTTCAGAATATTTCTGGATTTAATTTATTTGCCGTGGTATACCATATTTCCAAAAATTAGGATTTGCGCAATGTAAGATACAAACAAATTAACATTCTTTAATTTTATTCACAATTAAAGAATAACTGGTTATAATATATTTTTCTTGATTTAATAGAAACCGACATTGATATACTTCAAATGTTTAAAAAAAACAATCATAGAATTTTGCTTATAATGTATGAAGCATCATATCATTGATTCACTTTTGTCGAGATAACGGGAATTTGAAAATGAAAACCAGTAATCTCGAAATAATTATGACACTTTCATGACAGTAAAAATTTTACAAATGCATAATTTTTTTTAACTGTTAATTAGGCGAATAAAGGAAAGTAGCTGACTGCTTGATATAATCAAACATACTGTTTCACTTTCTAAGATCCCGCCCAGTTTTGCCCGAACCAGAACCATTGTTTTGTTTGCCGATCCTTTATGGTGGTACAATTGATGGCCCACCTCTGCGCTGATTTCTCAAATTCAATGTTCCATCTCTGAAATATATTGTAAAGAAAAACGTTAATCAGAATGCACCTCGAGCCCTATATGTGGTGTTTTTCTTGCTAAATGTTAAGAAAATTTAATAAAATTATGGAAAACAGAAGCACTTATGCTAAACTTTTGTTATTTTATTTCGTGGACATATCAAAATTGGTGCTTTATATTCCAGATGATAAAATTACTTTTTCTATAATTACTAAGTGTCATTGTAATAAGGAAGTTAAACTGAAGCAGTATCGCAATTATAATATCACGATATACGAATACACCTAGGGAATTTCCACTTCCTAGGTTATGTTAGGATGATGGTTTTTGGAAATTTACAGCTTCATTTTAGAAATTTAACAAAATTTTTTATTCGCGAGAGTCAGGTTTTAAACTAAAGAAGAAAAACACTATGTGTCGTTTCATTTTGTTACACGGTAGAGATTAAAGTATTCATTGAAATTATGTATGAGTTTTCGCACACCTAGTAGCAAATTATTTGAAAAATGTCAAGAAGTATAAAAAGACGGCATGAACAAAAATTAAAATTTCGAGCACAAACGTTTCGCGCTGACTAGCATCTAACTTTTAGATGCTTGTTATCCACCTTCAAGTAATTAACATGACATTATTTAATATGACATTACAATCTTACATATTAATGTGAATACCTAAAGTAGTGATAAAGCAGAGAGAATTGACAGTTATCTGAAACTTTTGCATGTGCAAAAGCAACATGAAAGGCAAATAACGTTCGAAATTATCTATACATTTGAGAAATAGCTTACAAGCATCGGCATCGATTTTGGCCCTCGGCTGTCCTTGGACTGTGCCATATAATAGTTGAGCTCGTAGTTTGTTGTGCGCATTAAGAAACATATTTCGTTCATTTAGCGTCAGAGCTGTCATATCAGGAAGGAGGCATCATATTACCACTAAAGAAATTGTGACAGCTTGAATTAATAACATGCTCTGTTAGGGCATAACCGCTGAAAAGATCTGCAATACAACGGGTGACGGTGGACAAATTATTTTAAAGAGTTCATTTTTTGAGCAAATTTTAAATAATAATCGAATTGCATATGGCCAAATAATTTATGTGATATGAATAAACTGCTCATTTAAAAATGAATTAACTTTTATTTTTGGATATATGATGTTATCGCTGGTTTCATAAATATTGATTTGTTTTTAAAATCATTGTAAATTTATTTGGAATTATTTTGCTCATTGTGGAAAATTTTGATTTGTATTTTGTGACTCTAGTATTCAGTATTTATTGGGATCTTTAGGTTTTTTAAACTGAGAAGAAATTATTATTTTAAATGTTATTACAGGAAGGATCTCAAATTCACTTCAAGTAATAATCCCGTATATTCGATTTTCCATGTTTTCACTTCCTGAAAAGAAATCTTTTGAAACCAGTGAGGTGGTAATTAAAGGCACTTTGCTGAAATAGATGTGTTTAAATAAATCTTAAATTTAAAAAATGGATAACAGCAATGTTTATTTCCGTCCATGTTGTCTTCGTTTTATCCTTCTGTTCACAAAAGTATTAATTTGTAACTAGTTTCGATACACCTAAAACATACCTGCATATAAATTAGTTCTCCACAACAAACAGTGTTTAACTGTTATATATCGAATTGAATGATGTCATGCTTACCGCGAAATGTGATAACTGATATCGATCAAGGCCAGGGTGTATGGATTTACTAAAGTAACAGGTCTTCAGAAATTGTTGTAATTCTCAATTTCGGTGAAATATAGCATAAATTGATATGCACCATGTTGGTACCATGTTCCGACTCGGAAAACATAATGTTAGTACCATGTACCTTTTCGGTACAATAATGTTGGTATCGGTTACTAACACAACAGCCATAGTGTTAGTATCCTTCACAGATTCAGTATAAATGTTATATAGTGGGAGTTAGCGTTGAAGTCGCATTGCCCTATACTATATGATGTTTGCTTCACTATTGCAGAATTACACATTCGTCTAGGAGATTGTACCGTCCTTTTTTTCCACATTCTTGACCAAAATATATTGTGGTTAAATGATGGAATACCGGCTCCTACTGATGAGTCGCCAGTAAGCACGAAACGAATGTGCATGAGATTATACTTTCCATTCATGCTGCCTTTGGTTAATCCTTCTGGTCACAACTGAACTAATTTGCTACGAGGTTCGCAACACCTAATACATACTAACAGCAATGTTTGTTGGAATAACGTGCAAATGATTGAAGTAATTGTGAAATTTAGTTTAAAAGAAGGTGCTGAGTTATTTAATTTTCTTAAATTAGACAATCATTCCGACTATATAGAATCTCGAAATCTGGTGTCTCAGTGTCTCTCCAATGATAGTGACCCATAGCCCATTCAAAATTAGGCGACCGCGCCAGGATCAGATTTAGCAAAACGATATGCTAAATATAAAGATCGCGCTATCCGTCATCTTATGGACCGCTATATATTTCGCAATAAGTGCGGACAATACTATCATTCTGTTTAGGTTCTCGAGGCAAATATGTGTTTATAAACTAAAGGTACTTACCGACTACACAGAATTTTACCTTGAGCTTGGTTGTCACGTTTGATTTGTTAAAAAGAAGGTTTTCTAGATTCAAAAATATTATCATGGAAACCGAGCCATTTAATTTATTTAAGCTTCTTTTGGAAGAACTTCAAAGACGGTATTGACCCAAGAGGGCAAAACATATGACTAACTTATTACGTCAGGAAACGCTGGAAAATCAACTTTCGTCTGAATTTCGCGACAGATTATTTTCAAATTTCATTGGGCTTGATATCTCTCAGGAAGATGTAAACCGCGTTTTCATGGCAGAATTTCACACAAGATTAAGAAGCTACCGAGATTTATATAAAAAGTTAGAGGCAGAGTGGTCAAAGAAGCTCAGAGTATTGGACCAATTGTTTGGCCAGTAGAATTTTAATCTGTATGCAGTAGCAGCTGACTCATGTATAAATCGGCAACTCCGACTAATTTAGGAAAGAATCTTGACCTTGGAAAATGACCTAAGTATCTCCCAAAGGGATATGTGTTTGGTGAAGCAAGTTACATAATTTAGGCAGAGCTGTGGCACATTTTTAACGTACAAAGTCCAAAGAACATGCACCGCCTAAGAATGATCAAAGTCCACGCGGGTGGTGAATTTTGCACCGTAAATATGCCGAGTTTGGAATGTGTTAGGGCGATGGATTGGAAGGAAGTCCATGTCCTATTGCCAAACATTATTCTTAGGTAAACTATATGAATACCCATTAGAGGGAGCCGTAGGGTATGTTGCAAATGCTAGGCCTCATTGAATGCATAATCAAGGCAGTCTTAAATCATCAAAATTAAGTGCATGTATTTCGAATGTAGATAATCACTATAGTGCTGAATGTAAATATGCTATATTTCAGATTGAAAGACAACTCAAAATTGTAACGATAAGTTAGTCAAAGTGGATGAACTTCGTCAGCATTTTTAATTCCAGTGTAGTGCAAATTGGTAGTGCCAAATCTGATTATCCACTATAGGCTGTTAACGAAAAACCAATTATGATTAAGAGTGCTGACGTTGTTTCAGTGAGATTTGGGGCAGAAACCCTTATTCAATTGGAATGTTCTGGTTGTTGACGTTAATGAAAACATTAATGGGATGGAAGGTTTAAGTAATTTCTACCTTGCTTTAGATACGTAGACCAGGAGTTTGAAGAATTTAAGCTATTGATGGAGAAAGAAATTTGCAGGCATTCAGAGTCCAACTCTGCTCTCTAATCTCGTTTGCTCCCAAACTTGTATCACCACACTGAACGTTTTGTAGTAAATATAGTCTATTAAATACGGAAACGAAAGGTGGTTCATATCCACTTCCGAATCAAAGTAACTTGATCAGAGAGTATTAGGTTGACACCACGTTAGATCTCCAAAAAGATTACCAATAAAGAATAACCGCAGCGCAAATTCCTTAAAGAGCATCGCAAGAATTCTTATGTCTTCCTCTTTTTAAATAATAAAAGTCAGAAATTTTAGAATCTGTCTGCGGAGGTTCTTTAAGACTGACAATTAGCTAGGTGTATGTAAATGACGTCATTATTTGTAGTCAATATAAGGAAGAACATTACGGGAAATCGAACGCTATATTATCGAAACAGAAATATAATTTGATTCTTAGTAAATCCAGAGAAGAGCAATTTTAGCCTTACGACATTGACATTTGTTGGAGAAACCATTTCTAAGGAAAGAATTAAACTTCCGACGATAAGATGAAAACCATCAAAACTGTGCCAGAACATATAACTGTACGCCAAATGCGTAGAATCTTGTAGATAATTAGTTACCACCTTCGTTTTATACCTGGTTTAGCAGCAATTATAAGGTAGTTTCATCGAAATTTCAGTGATAATTATGAAGTAGCAATTCTGAAGGTTACGAGATCTTAGTCAGACTTAGATTTTTCAATGCATAGTTGGATGTCGCGATATTTTGTAACGTTAAGTATAATTAGTGACCGTGGTTGTCAGTCAATGTTTGACTTATATTACATTTCTTTGAATGTCATGTGGCATTCATGTTCATATAATCCCAATGGTAATAGGATATTTGAGAGGCTGCAAAATGAGCTAAATAATGCATTACAATGCTACGGAGGATCAAGTTGGATACATGATTTTCCTGGAGATTTGCTTGCAAAGATAAAAATATACCGAAACGTCCAAAGCAGAATGTATTTATAAACGTCATTGAGATTACTTGTAGACCTACCATTAGACGCTCAAAATTTCCACGATTAGACCTGTAGTTCATTAGATTAGTTTATAGATGCTTTAACAGATAAACTGAGTCACTCAACTGAAAACCAAGACAAGTAGTCCAAATTATAAATGTTGTGTAGTTTATGATTTAATGCAGGAAGCAAATGTATACAGAACTAAACAAAACAGAATTTAATTTTTCTTAATAAGATTATCATTCGGCACATATGAAGTATCCAGAATTGGCGTCTCAGGGGCCTCCTTTTAGGAAAAATGAAACTAAGTTTTTTTTCTGTCGATGAAGATGAATTCCCTTTAATAAGAGACTCGCAAATGTATGAGGTAAATATATGTCATGTAGTAATAATTAATTTTTAAATTCAACTAATAGAGTTACAATAAAGATTTACACGGATAAGCACCCACATTTGGTTCAATAAATGAAATTTAAGAGAAATTTGCTAAATTTCCAGTGGTATATAAGGCAAAAATTTTGTCTCATTACACTTTGCTCTGTACTGTCTCAAAATAAGGTATTCTAGAGAAATAATATGGTCATAGTTTAACCTCTAAGTGGAAATTTTTTTGTATATCCCGGTAAGTCATTTTCAAAAGATTCGCTACTAGACAGACGTATATGCAAAGTAACAAAAGTTTCACAAAATAAAGATACATAAATTTGTGAAAATCATTTATTCAAAATTCAAAATTTCTGAGTAATTAAATTTGATACCGGCACAATATATCGAGTAATGATGATTAAAGTGGAAAATTACTGGAGTAATATTTTAAACAATGATTTTTAAACTTGTATTCATTATATGCTTCGATTATGGCAACAAGAAAGTCTTTTCCAAAATAATAATGAAAAGGTCGCATATTATATAGCCAACCATGAGAACTGATTTAGTTAACAATAACTGTTATTTGATTTAAGATAAATGAAATCCATAGGACAAAGTCAAATTAAATATTGAATATTCTGTGCCATTTGGTTATGAATGAAAAATTAATTCATCTATATAAGTGTAATTTAATTCAAATATATATATATATATATATATATATATATATATATATATATATATATATATATATATATATATATTCTTTTGAAATGCGAGCTTTAATAAAATTCATTGTACCCTTTTTATGTGCAAAAACAAAAAGAAATTTTATCAGATATAAGAAAATTTTCTTTCGCATGGTCTTCTCAAATATCTACTCATGAACATATCTTTATATATAAATTGGAAAGCAAAACAAGATAGAAATACGTGAACAAAGCGAGTGTGAAAAATAGAAACCAATCAAATTGCGTGCGTCACATCCAGTTCAAACTCAATGCTTGTACGTGCTTCTTCTGCTTACATAAATCCGGCTGCAATTTGTTTATCCATAAGGCTTCGTATGTGGCTAGCTCCCTTTTGTTTCTGCATTTAGTAATTACTTTGAATGCTACGTCTGGAGAACATACGTGCGTTGTTTCGATGATGTGTTGCGCAATAGCAGACGTGTATTCACCATTTGATTTAAAACAGGCGTTCAAGTTGCAATGTTCTCTCATTCGAGTAATTAACCGTCTGGTCGATCGGCCTACGTAAGTTGATCGACAACTTGCGCATGTATATTGGTAAATAATATTTGATATCGACATTAACGGCTGTTTCTCTTTGATTGCTGGTAAAGGCAAGTGTGTTACCCTAAATAACACTCGTAGTTTGGCTGCATTAAATGTGCGTGTCAATGCTGCTTCAACTTTCTTTTGTGCCATTCGGGAAACTGCATCCCCCTTAAATGGGATGTTTAGGTAGACGGTTTTCTTTTCTGGCCCATAGTACGTCTGTTTCTGGTTAACTCCCCTTTTAATAATTGATTCAATTAATTGTCTGGGATAGCCATTAGACATTAAATCGTTAATTGCCTTATTATATTCATTTTCTTTAGAATCTTGACTAACCAACCTGTCAATTCTTGAGAAGCAACCACGAACTGTTGCTAATTTATATTGAAATGGCACAAAACTGCTGTAATGCAAATACTGTGCAGACCATGTTGGTTTATGGTAAATTGTTCTGTTTAATTTACCATTAGTTTCTTTCTTTAACAGTACATCAAGGAAAGGCAGACAGGTCATCTTTCTCGTGCTCTGACGTGAAACCGATATTCTTATGTGCTTTGTTGAAACTTTGAAGCAATGTTAGTGATTGCGACCTGTTTTTAAGTAAAAGAAATATATCATCCACGTACCGTATATATTGAGCATATTTACTTATTGCACTCTTTAAAGAAACCAGTCTACCTAAACATCCCATTTAAGGGGGATGCAGTTTCCCGAATGGCACAAAAGAAAGTTGAAGCAGCATTGACACGCACATTTAATGCAGCCAAACTACGAGTGTTATTTAGGGTAACACACTTGCCTTTACCAGCAATCAAAGAGAAACAGCCGTTAATGTCGATATCAAATATTATTTACCAATATACATGCGCAAGTTGTCGATCAACTTACGTAGGCCGATCGACCAGACGGTTAATTACTCGAATGAGAGAACATTGCAACTTGAACGCCTGTTTTAAATCAAATGGTGAATACACGTCTGCTATTGCGCAACACATCATCGAAACAACGCACGTATGTTCTCCAGACGTAGCATTCAAAGTAATTACTAAATGCAAAAACAAAAGGGAGCTAGCCACATACGCAGCCTTATGGATAAACAAATTGCAGCCGGATTTATGTAAGCAGAAGAAGCACGTACAAGCATTGAGTTTGAATTGGATGTGACGCACGCAATTTGATTGGTTTCTATTTTTCACACTCGCTTTGTTCACGTATTTCTATCTTGTTTTGCTTTCCATTTAATATATAAAGATATGTTCATGAGTAGATATTTGAGAAGACCATGCGAAAGAAAATTTTCTTATATCTGATAAAATTTCTTTTTGTTTTTGCACATAAAAAGGGTAC
Organism: Eudiplozoon nipponicum; assembly: GCA_029291075.1. NCBI lineage: Eukaryota > Metazoa > Platyhelminthes > Monogenea > Mazocraeidea > Diplozoidae > Eudiplozoon > Eudiplozoon nipponicum. Next base: position 17,274 of record JAQBSW010007121.1, read on the forward strand.
AATGAATATATATATATATATATATATATATATATATATATATATATATATATATATATATATTTTCTTAGACCATTTTTTATCAGGAACTCACTAAAATCTTGTTAAGATTAGCGCCCATATCTTGAAATAAGGCATTTACTTCAGTCTAATAATTCATCTAGAACGCAAACCAGGCCATGAACTACATCCATTTTTTTCAGTGTTATATCTTATTTTATTTTTTGTTCTGCCTTTCTGTCAGGTGAATCTCATACGGCATCAATGTTGACATAGTTTCAACTAGCTGTGTTAGGAAGTAAATTATAACACATTTCTAAACTGAAAATGACAATTATAAAGCACTCTATATGTTTCCTTGATTTATAAACCATAGAATGATTTCCACGCCTAAAGCTTGCCACACGTTCAAAATAATTAGCATTTGAAAACAGTAATAAAACTTTTCATTGGCATTGTTTCCTGACTTTATGTTTAAATTTCGAGTCTTAATGAGAAGTTGTTAAGAAAATTGTACAAATATGACAACTAATCCTATTTTATCAATTAATTTAAAATGGCGTACCTTAACAAATAATCTTAAATTTTGTTAACGTACGAACTCGGGAAAATATTTTTGTGAAAGATCGTTAATAGTACATTATCAACGTCAGTATTATTTTTTTCATTATCAAGTCAAATGCCTAAGAAAGTAGAAGTTACAGTGATATATATATTTGAGACGATAAAGCCAAGTTTTATTATTCCTAATTCCACAATCGGAAATTTTAGATCAAGTGAAGTCGTGTCAAAAAGATAAAGCAGATTTTCATCGTTCATATTATCTATCGTGCCGAAGAGAGTCGTCGAGATTTGCTTGCTTTAAACTTTTCCCTTAGCAACACAAAACATTTATTTTAAATTTCATTTAGTTTTTTTTCATGAAGAATACCAACTAAAGAAAACGCTTAAAAGAAATATGAACATCTAAGCCTGTAATGTGAGTGACAGAATATGTTGCTTCTTGAATTTTAGTAAATAAAGGTAGAAATCAATTTACAAATTACACTTTACTTACCGACTGTGTTATCAACAAAAATAAAACTGCTACTTTGCACACTGCCCAGCAACAATTGCGAAAATGCAGCAAGTGCACTATTGACTGAAGTATACGAAAATTGAATCGTCGGAGTTTGTATCGACTCACTGCTCGGCGCATATTGTATTGGATTAGCTTTATATCGATTGTTTAACAGAACAGAATTAATCAATAATAGAAACGCCGTCGAAGCATTTGACAAAATTCTACAATACACCAAGCAGATTTTAAACACGTGGTTCATAATTTAGCTTTAAAAGACCGATGGGACATGAGTGGGAACATGTTATTTTTCGTCAAATATCAATATTATTTAAACTAAATTTAACCAATAAGCAGGCTTCCATATGCTTACTGATGTTGGCTTTGAATATGGTGAATTGCTACTACCAACCGCGCAATCAATGATTTTTTAATTTTATTATCCATATATATGTGGAGGAAGCTGCAAAAACATTAATGTTCGTGACTGCATAGAAATTGTGCAGCCGACATTTCCAGTCACGAAAAATGTATGCATGACCAATAGAGGTGAAAGCCACATATCTAATTTTTCTTTTCATATATATGCATTGCAGTTTTAGCCTCGTGAGACAGTTTTCCATCGTACTTTTTTGATGATCATGGAAAGACGAAACGCGTCATTACGTGTATGTTGTTCGACGACTGGTTAAAAACAATGGGATTGGTGTTTACTTCCATTTCGCAAAATTGCTACTATGAATATTGTGGATTGTCTGAATTCGAAGAACAATAATTATTACTCAATGTATTTTTATTTATTGATCATTCAAATTTGTAACTTCAACTAATTATCATCACATCCGAATTTCTTAGTCATATTTATATACTACTGTTGTATAATCATTTGTGCCATATATATATTTCTTAAATAGTAAAAAAAATTATATAGGAACCGAAACATTTAGTCTAAAAAGATGGTGTAATCCCACATTCGAATGCTTCTTGCATTGCCGGTGCTAAAACCCGAGCCTTTATATCCTAAGTCTAGTAATGCTGGACAATTTAGTGGTGCCAACTCCTATACCTATACATTACAAAAGCTTTAGTTGCACCAACTTTCAAAAAGCGCTATTTTTCATCCAATTATAAACTATATATGTATATATAGAGAGAATAACCTTTCTATGTGTGACATGGTTCTGCTCTATAATGAAAGATTTAGAGTGGCTTTTTAGAACTTTAGGTCAAAAAATGCCAATCAAACTCCACATAATTAGTAGCTAACCAAAACATAATTTGGAATATTATAAATACTTGGGTGTAGTGATATCAGTCCAAGACACATAAGCAAACGAACCCTAGCTCGAACTGTGTTCGCGGCAAACTCATACAATAACTTTACGTGTTCCTCTAAAGGACCAAGCCGGCCTACTCAACGAATCTCTTTAACTAACTTAAGCAGTGTTTAATCTATAATGACTATATATATACTATATATATATATATATATATATATATATATATATATATATATACATGAAAGCACAAGAGACATAGGAGAGTTGTATTGTTGGGATGGATGAACGAATATATCTTGATAATGATAGTGGGTAAAAATAAGATTTATTAATAAATTTTATTCCATGGATTAAGTGGGTTTCATATTTTAAATAGTAGTGAAACTGGTAACGATATATATATATATATATATATATATATATATAGTATATAAAGTTCTATATATTATAATTAATTTATTTGTAAATAAACTGAGATTGAATTATTGAGAGTAGTTCACTTTCTGAATATTAAACAAATCTATTCGTTCAAAAAGAAAAGGTAAAATATTTTTACTCAATCATATATTTCATGAAATACTACTCTATTTAGTGAGCGTGATCAATTTTATTTTTAGCTCTATCTATCTTATTTGTAGTACGAGATTAGGCTAGATTGATAATTGTTCATTGAAAGTAATTAACTGCGAATAGTTTATCAACATTCGTGAGAAACATTAAAATTTTAAAGCGACATCACTAACAAAACATCCATGGAGCGGATTTCATGTTTTGATTACTTTAAATGGTATTTTGGAATTTAGCTGATAGAATATTTCAATATTGCGTGATTAAATGATTTTTTGACATTGAATACGCTTGAACACATTAGAGTATTACAATAGGACAAACTCATCATCTTGAAATGTCTTCGGACCATTTTATTTTCGTAATGAAGTAACCCGCACAAAAGGTGATTTCTTCCTAAGTACAGGATGTTGATGCCAACCTATCAACCTGTAGTTGGAATCAACTGCTCCTTTAAATTTTTTACTGACCTCGTCAAAGAACAAACTACAGGGACCAGTTTTATTGCAGAAAACAGCGACAAGAATAAACTTTAATAATTATTTCTATTTATAATGTTGATTTTCAAAAATACGATAGTCAATAAATTGTCTTCAATCAATGTTAAATAATATAGTAACGTACAAATTTACTTACTTCCAGGTGTTTTCTGGAAAACTTCAAAAGTTGGACAATTAATTGCGTTATTAGTAATGATTCCAGCGTCTAAATGGCGTGCTAAATATGAAAGGATGCAAGTGCTCGAAGTTGGATAAGTGGCATCGATCACGACGTCAGGGTGCCTTATGCCATTGTCTGCTTTTGTATCGGAGCAAACTACAAGTTAATGTTATAAATTTAAGCTTTAACGTTAAAAAGTTTTGATAAGTTTTATAGTTTAAAATCTTAGTTGAGACATATTACAAAAGTTCAGCGTGATCCTACATCACATAATAATTTAGCACATTCGCTCTAATCGGATTTTTCAAACAATTGTATTAAAATGAAAAATTTATAACGCGTAAGTTTATCATCTAAACAATCATTGTTTATAAGCTTTTCGTATTAATATAAGGTCGCCACCTTTTTGGGATTGTATCACGATTGACTCACTGATGATCTTACAAGGCCTACAGCATGTGTCTCCAACAGCATTTGACAAATAATGTCCAGCTCCCAGTCTGCACACAATAACTAATGAAAGGCCGAAGTTTATCGCTTGCCTATCAAAACTAGATGTTCAAGTAATTCGGTGCTCGTCAGATATAGATTGCAGACAATCTAAGAGAAGGGAAATAAAATTAACTCCTATGTCGTCTGTCGCGCACATACGAGGTTTTAGCAGGCTCCAGAAGATAATCTAAAGGAAGTTTAAACTTGAATTTGCCTCGCAGATTTATCTTGATTCTGTACAGATTAGAGGTGAAGCCTTGAACAAAAAGCAAAATTGGATGACAGTGGAAAAAATATTCCAAATTCACTTCAATGTGAACTCACCGAAGCCGATATTTATGTATATCTCCACAGAAGGCCGTCGCGATATTGTTAGTGAGTTTTAAATACCAAATACATCAATTTTAATCAAGGCAGCGATTGTGGAATCAGTATGACATCCAAGAAACAATGTCGTTGCCCAATAGAAAAACCGAAAAACTTTCACTATAATACACGGAATTTTGTAGAAGAAAATTTAGTTTTGTTAAAGAAAATGTGTTATTTAGAAAATTAATTATTTTTATAAAATTTGGAATTCTTTTAAATTAAATTTTTCACAACAATAGCTTTCATATATAAAACATCAATGATTTGATTACTTCTCATATCTTCATCTAAGCGATTGGATATTCGATACCAATTTATTAAGAAAGAGTAAAAAGTAAGTAGGTTTTAAAGTAGGAGTTTGAGCTTGGTAACAAGGACTAGTGGCTGTCTTTTAACAATCAAAAAACTACAACGAAACGTCTGGATACATTTTTTTGCTCAACGTGACAAACATTAGTGCACAATGGGTAGAAAATTATCTCTGTGGGCACGGAGTTGCGAATAAGCGAAAACATTGTGCGGTTTTCTCTTAAATTGATCTATTAAATAAGAATCTTTTGCCAACCAGCATAGAGACAGACAAAAAATTCAATGCAATAACCACGAATACTTACCGATAAATTGAAGTATTTTAGACAAATTGTTAGGTTATATACGTATTAGTAAACGCCTTTACATATGAAAATTATCTTTTTAAAATGATTCACGTGACGTCGCTGCCAAAAGTGAATTAGAAATTGTTGGACACGAGTATTTGCTACGCAATAGAAGAATTCAATTGCACTCCGTGAAATAAATTATGCAGGAAAAAAACAGATATTTTTTAGTAAAATGATTTTTCGCCTCATCTATCATGTTGCAAGTTTATCGACACCAAATTTCCGTTTTGTTCCATTAAACTTTCCAAAGAAATATACGAACTGTTCATTATTAATTTTGGAAATACCAATTTTCGAATATCTTCAAATGAGCATTAATTTATAGAAATATTTTGCGCATTTGTAAAGAATTTTTGCGCAGATTGCCGAAAATCTACACAATTGATAGCACTCATAGGTCGATAAAATCTTGATTTCTTTACATTTTCAGGCGTTTAGAGTGGCTGTTTCAATAAATTTTGGGTTCTCACTGGTTCTGCCTTTCATACGCTTACCATGCTATTCTAAATTACCAAGTTTTTTCGAATTCCCATCAACTTTTCGGGGCATCTTTTCTCACCCCATCATCACTATATAAACACAATTATCACAGGGAAAACAACGTGTGGAAAATGTGGTATCCTTATTCAAGAAAGATATATTCATATTTATTTACTTACAGGATATTTAGGTCTGCAAAAATATCCGGATTTAATGACTATTCACATATATCCACATGAATACACGACAATAACTTTAAACACACCCACATATACACACAAATATGTGCGTACACTCATCCTAATTGATTTATATAGAATAAATATAAACAAACCGCATTGATTTACATATACGTCTATCTGTGTTTTTACACTATTCTAATCACTTTTCCAAACGCGTAATAGAATCAAACAAATTTGCTCTTCCAATTTATTGAATTAAAACTCAAATCCCGGTTTATCTAATCTCATCATGTGAGCAATAGACTATAAACAGAGTTCAGTTAGTAAAACGGTCGAATGAATACAGTATTTCTGTTTTTTTTCCAGTTGAAAGTAAAAAATAGTAAAATTATAATTGAAAAACAAAATAATCATACAATGATTATTTATTTTGATCGGTTAATGAAAGAACGTTTTCCTGCGAGAGAGAAAGAGAGTAATAGCGAAGTTTGGACAAGACTGCATATGAGGCCTACAATAAAGAATGGCATATCAGACAAATACACAGGTAAAATACTGTTTGTTGCGGAGAGGTAATATAGATTCAAGTATGTATTAGTTGTTGTGAACCTAGTAACAAATTAGTTCAGTTGTGACCAAAAAGATAAACCAAAGACAGAATGAACGGAAAGTATAATCTCATGCACATTCGTTTCGTGCTTACTGGTGACTCATTAGTAGGAGCCGGTATTATGCCCTTTAACCACTGTATATTTGGGTGAGGAATGTGGGATAACAGGACGGTACAATCTCCTAAACGAATGTGTAAACTTATAGTAGTGAAGCTAACATCATATAAAGTCTTGAAAATGCGACTTCCACGCTAACTCACTCTATATAATATGTATACCGAGTCTGTAAATGATACTAATACTATGTCTATTACCGTTGTACCGTCCTATTATCCCACATTCCTCATCCAAATATATAGTGGTTAAAGGGAGTAATACCAGCTCCTACAGAGGAGTCGCCAGTAAGCACGAAACGAATGTGCATGAGATTACTTTTCCGTTCATGCTGTCTTTGGTTTATCCTTCTGGCCACAACTGAACTAATTTGCTACTAGGTTCGCACCACCTTATATATAATTACTTAAATACACAATTATTTAAGCCGAAATTTTATATGAATATGTAATATATATGTGTATAAACAATATATATATATATATAAGCAAAAAAGTGGGTTCCTTAAACTTCATGTGTATATAATACACAATGCGTAATTAATTTATCAGTAATATAAATTTAATAAGAAAATTTAGTTAGATTTATTTTTACCAACATGATATATAAATATATATAAATGCCATTTATATATACGACAACACACTTTATATGTTATGCATATCTAAATCAATATATAAACAACTATGTGAGTTCCTCCCACATCCTATATAATTATATACGTATCCATCCATATAAACATACGTGTACACACCTTATATAGTATGCATATATAAATGAAACATTAACTACCATATGAGCTACTCTAGCGCACACGATTCACAATGTATCTAGTACATCAGCCGAATATTTTTTTATACTGACATCTTATATGAATATATAAATATATAAAAATACACATTTATATACTTATGCGTTCTAAAATAAACCAAGCTCGGTCGTTTTCATAATAGTGAAGTCAATTATTCCAGTGAAATTATATGCATTCTACAATTATAATAAATCGAATGAATTAGTTGTGAATTTTTTATACTAGCTGAATAGGAATGATTGATAGTAAAACTAGTTAATAGTCATTTTAAAAGATTTGCCTGCTGACGGTCACATTTTATGAATCCATAAATTAATATATGGCATTTAATTCTGTTTAATGATACATTTTCTATTGTATTTAGGTTTAAAATATATTCCCAGGTATAAATTTACAAATTGCATTATAATTTGTACAGAAGCGCTTTCGCTCCATATTATGAACTGATTTTCAAGCGAAATTAAACATATGAAGAATTAATTTGGTCAAAATAGAAAAATGGTATAAAAAAATTATGCCTATCAAAAATGTTTAAATATATCAAACATAGCTAAATGTAGATTCAGACGGGACTAGAGAAGCTCTTTGTAACTTCATTACACGAACGAGAACCTTATAGTCGCACTTTTCTTGATAACTTTTACATTTAAATACTGTTTGTTGCGAAGAACTAATATATATGCAAGTATTTATTAGGTGTTGCGAACCTAGTAACAAATTAGTTCAGTTGTGACCAAAAGGATAAAACAAAGGCAGCATGAACGGAAAGTATAATCTCATGCACATTCGTTTCGTGCTTATTGGCGACTCATCAGTAGGAGCCAGTATTACGCCATTTAACCACTATATATTTGGTCAAAGAATGTGGAATAATAGGACGGAACAATCTCCTAGACGAATGTGTAAACCTGCAATAGTGAAGCTAACATCATCTAAAGTCAACGACAATGTGACTTCAATGCTAACTCACACTATATAATATATATACCGAGTCTGTAAAGGATACTAACACTATGGCCCTTGTGTAAATAACTGATACCTTTTTTGAAATCGATGAGTACCGGATACTAACACTAAGGTTTCCGAGTCGGTACATGATACCAACCTGATGGATATAAATTTATGCTAAAGTTCACCCAAATTGAGAATTACAACAATTTTCGAACACCTGTTACTCCAGTTAAACCATACACTCTGGCCTTCATCGATATCAGTTATCACATTTCGCGGTAAGCATGACATCATTCAATTAAATATATTACAGTTAAATACTGTTTGTTGCGAAAAACTAATTTATATGCAAGTATGTATTAGGTGTTGCGAACCTAGTAACAAATTAGTTCAATTATGTCCACAAGGATAAACCAAAGGCAGCATGAACGGAAAGTATAATCTCTTGCACATTCGTTTCGTGCCTATTAGCGACTCATCAGTAGGAGCCGGTATTACGCCCTTTAACCACTATATATTTGGTCAAAGAATGTGGAATAATAGGACGGTACAATCCCCTAGACGAATGTGTAAACCTGTAATAGTGAAGCTAACATAATCTAAAGTCAACGACAATACGACTTCAATGCTAACTCACACTATATAATATATATATACCGAGTCTGTAAAGGATACTAACACTATGGCTATTGTGTTGGTAACCGATACCAACATTATTGTACCGAAAAGGTACATGGTACTAACACTATGGTTACCGAGTCGGTACCTGATACCAACCTGATGGATATAAATTTATGCTAAAGTTCACCCAAATTGAGAATTACAACAATTTCCGTCCTATTATTCCACATTCTTCTACCAAATATATAGTGGTTAAAGGGCGTAATACCGGCTCCTACTGATGAGTCGCCAGTAAGCATTTAACGAATGTGAATGAGATTATACTTTCCGTTCATGCTGCCTTTGGTTTATCCTTCTGGTCACAACTGAACTAATTTGTTACTAGGTTCGCAACACCTAATACATACTTGAACGTCTACATATGTCAATAGCCCCGAAGTAAGAAATCAAGCTCACGCACTTTGGTTTCGTCAAAATTGAAAAGCTTTATATTGGTGCTTCACAATTTTAGCAAGACATGATTAAACACAACATGTCGGTACATGCTCAAAAAGTATTGTTTTAATCTTCTATAGCATTTGCCTAAATAAGGCGGAGCAGATGTACAATTTCAATTGTAAATAACCATGGATACAGATTGCAGTAGGATTTTTATTTTCAAACTAGGCAGAGAAAGTTTGGCGCTGGATGTAATAAAAATTTAATTGAGGAACAAAATATTTAAAATCCAATACAGAAAGCTCTCTATCTTTTATGAGTTTCATTGCCTTTTCTCCTTTATTTTTTAGGTGTATATAAAATGATTTCCTATCTGGTGTACTAACATTCACACCTGGTTTTATTATATCATCAGATGTGTGTTAAATACGATAATACTAAGGGTAATTGTTATATATGAGAATATGAGAAACATCCTTACCATTTCTTTTTCGGAGGCTATTGCTATAAATAGACATTTCCGGAACTGAGTATGTGGCATTATCACAGAAATAATCTTGCTCTATGCGAAACGGCATTTAGTGATGCTTCGTCTATCCGAGCATCATTGACTCGCAATATAATGTGTACAATTTTTATCCGTTTTTCTATTTTAAAATTTTATTACATTTAACGGCAATGTTTGTAGTATAATTATTTTTCAAATAAGTCAAACAGTTATTTCTACGTATGCATTTTTAAAAAAAACCTTATAATATGTAATGGAATAGAAGCGACTACCATGTAACAACAAGGACACGATGGTATTAAATTTGAGTGAAGCGGTTACCTACACGATAAATGTGAATATGTTTATATACAATTTTTATTGTCTAGTTATAAAATTATGAACAATAGATTATAAAAAATTACTGTTCATTTGTACACTAAATTTTATGGATGGCTAACTGAACTAAATATCGAATATGAAGTCGCACAGAATGTTAATATATATGAGAGTGCCGAAAACAAACAACGCATGGTTCACAACAGTTTAGTGGAGACGCATGTGTCACTTAACACTAGATTTGAGGCGCACCAAACGATTTAATAATCATTTGCAACCTGAATTACATCGAGACAGAAGGCGAAATCGAATGCAGCTTGGAACAGACAGGATGTGTTTGTACGCGTCTGATCTATGGTGTTCAAGATAGCCTTTCCTCCAAGGCTATCAAACTCAAACCTTTAATTCCTCCAGTGAGGCCAGTTGTGTCCTCAAATTTAAAATTAGTCTCCATGATAACGACAATTTTATTTATTTAACTATGTATTAAACATTAGGATTGAATACTATTCGTGAAACAATGCACTCCAACTGTTAATTATAGAATGCGATATGGCGCGAAAATCAGAATAATTAAATCCCTTTTTCCTAACCGATCCTACTATGCTCGAATGAGAAAATTGTATTACGTAGCAAATGAAAATTTTAATCTTTGCAAATGTTACTCAAGACGATACAGTCTAGAAGTCAAAATCAAGATGGTTACGACACACATCCAGGAAGGCTCACGCAAGTTAGACCAAAGTAAAGAAAAACTGAAATAAAGCACAAGGCAACAGCATAAATGCTCAAAATGATTAAAAAAAAGAATGTTCTAGAATTTAATCAAATATTTTTCTTCTTCAAAAAAATTCGTTTCTCTCAGCTTCGGTGGTTTCAGTTTATCAATAATTTGTTACTTTAGTTTTGTCAGAGTAAAATACTTTCTCCACACAGTTACAAACGCAACTCATTTCTTTTAACAGTCGTTTGCTTCTTCGAACGTGCGTTCCATTAAAAAACGCATAAAATCTTTAACCACTTTCGCACTAACATCAAAAACTAACCAATGATTAGACGTTCCAGTTCAGGAATCAGTGTCAAATAAATAAAGACAAAATTTAGAAATTTGCCATATCTCGCACCTATTTCCGACTCTCATTGTCTATTTTTTGAAACGCACCGCATAATGAAGAAACGCTTGAAGAGTTAGCAACATTAGCTACATTATAAACTGAAGATATGTCCGATTAACTGTAAAATGATAATATATGTTTGCTAAATGATAAAACCAATAGCATCCTTATACTTGGAAGAGAGGGGATACCTTTGCGGTAAACTAATTATGTTTCAGAATAACCACGTACAATTTATTTTTATAGTTTTAGAGCTAAAATATAAAAAATAATAAAATTGGAATCTGAAAAAAATATCCTATAACAGGCAGTAACTTGAGTTCTGAGCAAGACCTACAATTGATGGCTGGTATTCTAAATGAATGAGTAATTGTTTGCTGTACTGGATGAAAGACCTGTTAATATGTTGTGTAAGCAGAAGATTGACGCGTATGTAATAATGAAAGCAGCCAGTTTACTCACCAGAATCGATAAAAGAGGGCCAGTTAAGGTTTCCAGACGGATTCGGCAACGAGTAATAGGATGAAGTAATTGTATGCCCCTCCAGAGGCCTACCTGACTCAACAGACTTAGCCAACGCCAGTTGACAGGCAGACTTGATATCTGGTCGGTTTTCTGGCAGGAAAATTGCTTTAGATTGTCGAAAAAATTAATAAAACGAAACAGGCCAAATTTTAATTCAAAATTAAACAATAATAAATAGTACGCTACATTAAAACCAAGCGTTATAGTAACGAGGTTCGAACAAAAACTAGTAGACGACAAAAAGTAACATTATGCGTTTTTATAAAAAAACTGATTGGAGAATCGGCAAATGTAAAAATAGCTATAGGACTATTAATGCAGAAATTGAATTTATGAATAAATGTTAATTACTAAGCTACGGCTCCAAGTTTGCTTTTACACAGAATAGTACTAATAATTTCACAATTATATTTAATCAAATAATATCTTAACTTTTCCTATTCTTGAATTAATTTCCATGAAGAGCGTGATACTAATCTTTATCATTAGAAAAATGTTATTCAAGATCTAACTAACGTGGGGTTTCTTTGTAGGATAAATTTTTTATGCTAGTTTTTTTGTTAATCCAAAAGCTTACAATATTTAAATCATTATTATACATAATATGTATTGCTCGAAGTATGGATTGTACAATCATTAAAGTAAGTTATGCTAATCTGCTAAAAATATCTTACAAAAGTAACTATTTTCATGAATTGGATTCTCAAAGTAGCACAATTTTAAATCTTTCATACAGGATAAGCCAACCTGTGGTGCAAACTTAAACCTAGGCAAATAATTTCATTGCTGTAACGAGATTTTGCCCAATGCGAAATACCGCAATGATAAATTGCGCAATTTTTTTAAAAATTAAAGACTATTTATGCATAAATGGACTCTTTAAAACAATATTTTTTATTACCTAAAACACCAGTTTTATCCGCCAATAAATATAATAAGTGTTCCATAGCAAATAAAAATCCTAAATGCAACCACGCCATCTATAACTAATTGATCCATCGTTGGCCGAGGGCTAGAGGGTGCCATTTGGCACAGCGTCTTACACTACGTCTGAAGATTGTGTTAATTTTGTGTAATCTATATCCCGCGCAATTATAAAACAGTCGTTCACCATTCTCATTGTGAATCGATCCCAAAATGTATTTTCTGCGTTACTTAAACATTCAGGTCAACAGTAACTAATAATACATCTGTATTTCGTGCTCTACTTAGTAAGGAGTTTAGTTCAGAGTAAAAAACGTCCTTGCTTTTGTCTGTGCTGCAATCGACCAGAGCATATGCAGATATAAATAAAAAGCAACTTTGATCACGTTTGTTTGCACTGGTTTCAGTAGATGTATTTAAACGTGACTTTTCTTTTCATATTGATATTGAGACATGAAAATAGTAGTCTAAAATCGAAAATATTCCAAAAGAAGATATTTACTGGACAGTAAATCCATTATTCCGTCGCTGTTCTTATTTACCCAACACTAATTTGTTATGCAATTTATCCAACAGAATAAAGTTAATCTGTTTTTTAATGCTGATACCAAGAGTTTGTGATGCTCAAAACAACTTTGTCAGAAAAAATGGCATCTCCAAATGATGATTGAAGCAAATATTTATTATTACCAAAGAAAAAATTCATTGAATCAAAACTCACCCACTCAAGTTGCATTTTAAATGGAATTCACCATCTGTATCAATGTATTCGAGTAATTTTCAAATTCAGTGACAATTTGGATGCCTAATACGAAACTTACGTTTTTATACACAACGAAATTCCTGCCAAATGTAAATTATTGGAAGTACTAACGAAGCGATTCAAAGAGCAATATAGCTTAAACGCAGCTGTCCAAATGGAGAACTCTTCTGCAATAAATATATATTGGCTATAAAACACATGCCAAAACTGGCAGATATCTGAGTTTACTCAAAGAAGCAATATCAACTCTCCACATCTTAACAAACGAAAAATGAGTACACAAATTTGACAAAAAACTGGTCATTTGTGATTCTGTGTGTGTTCCTCTTCATGCACACACACACACATGCTCTATATATATATATATATATATATGTATATATATATATATATATATATACCAATATACTGCAGTCAGGTTGAATTCTGACGAAAATAAAGTGGGTTTTAATAACTGTATTGTATAATTCTGGTTCATAATACGGTTATATTTCGGAAATAATTTATTTATCAATGAATATTATCGATACATAAGAAAGGACTAACTCAAAATTAAACATTAAAAATACAACTGCTCCGACAAAAATATACACTGATCAAAGAGGACCTAGAAATTTACACATAAATATAGAAATGTTATTAAATATTACGTAAGACAAAAAATGAAATGAGATGGCGATGAATAAAGATAAATGCCCTGGCGCCTCCAAATTTTCGCCCAATCAGGAAAGCGTTGCTTTCCTCCATTAGCGAGTAAATCTCTCAAAACGTCAAATATAAACAAAATGGAACGAAATTCTGTTCTATGAATAGTTTCCATGTATTCGTGACAATATAAATTCGCAAATACCAATGAAAATTTCTATATAATAAAAAATCAACTAAGATTTATTAAAAACACCAATGTTCAAAACTGAGATAATAGGTAATGTTTCAAGATTAAACTAAACTATCAAAAAAGACTTGTAGATGAAATTCGAACTTATCACGTATATATATATCCAACATATATATATATATATGATGGATATATAGATATTTATAAAAGATGTTGGAAGAACCCAAATGGTTGCTTATTTGCTTATCTATATATTTATGAGATATAGGGTGTGAATGTATATATAAAGGGATGTTTTTATAAGATGTGGGCATATATTTAATTATAAAGAAGTAAATTAATAAAATTTACTGCAATATTGAATTCAAAATTTGTTGATCTTTCTATGCGTCCGGAACAGCAATTAAAATATAGATATCAGTGATAGGCGTGTTTATCAATACATTAAGTGTACATATAGTTATTCAATAAATGTAACTTTAGTAAAATACACATGTTTATAGGTAGTTGTGTGCGCAGAGGGGGACAGGGATAAGTTTTTGTATACATTTGAGTATTAGAGACTGGGTATGAAGACGGGATATTACGGAGACAATAAAGAAATACTTTTGGAATTCAAATAAATACAAATATATCTGTCTTCAATGAGAATACCACAAGCTGTGTTTTATTCCTGTGCGTATTGTGTCAACCATGAATAGGAGATTGTAAATAAGGTCTCGAAAATTAGGAAAAAGAAGAATGGAAAATTTGGTTCCAACGTCATTTTCAGACAATCAGCTAATGGAAGGCTCAAAAAAGAAGGGACAAGTGAGAACCCATCAATCGAGGGCAATAATCAGAGCACCTGAAAATGTACAAAATTCAAGATTTTACCGACCTAAGAGTGCTATCAATTGTCTCGCACAAAAAACATGCGGTCAAATCCACAACAATAAGGACAGCACTGCGAAAAGATATTTAACATTTAAGTACTAGCATAGCAATTCAACTGACATTACCTAGCGTATGCGCTCCATTTAATATTCTCTTCATTCACAATCGGAAACTGCATTAAATAGTAGCTTTATCGTCAAACTAAATTACTGGATCTTGTAAAATTTCTACCGTGCGTTGTATGGAGGTACTAAATAGCTTCATTATTCGATTAGAGCATCATTAAGGTATGATTTGAAATTAATTTAAAATTCCAAACTTTTGCAACGTTTACAGTTAAATATTTTTTGTTGCGAAGAGCTAATATATGCAAGTATGTATTAGGTGTTGCGAACCTAATAAAAAATTAGTTCAGTTGTGACCAGAAAGATAAACCAAAGGCAGCATGAACGGAAAGTATAATCTTATGCACATTAGTTTAGTGCTTACTGGCGACTCATCAGTATGAGCCGGTATTACGGCCTTTAACCACTATATATTTGGTCAACGTTTGTCAAAACCGCATGATGCTTACAGAATTCTACGATTCTTTTGGCTGACAAATTTTAAATATTGATGCCAAAACTAAATTTTAAATGACGTATATGTACATGCTAGTATGTGGACTATAAATTTTATTTGAAAAATAGTAAATAAGTTATTGTTTGTAAAATTTATTTATTTAAAAATACTCAAGTATTTGAAAAATCTACATTTCAGAACTAATAAAACTTTTAAATTGAAATGCAGGGACAAACCTCTTAATTTCATTCATATAGGATTCGTATTAAAGGTAATCAGGTTAATTTTCGTACCTTTAAGACAACCGCTGTTTCAATTGCAGGTTATCAAGTTGAACTAAATGAACAATGGCTGTGTGGATGGTGATAAAAACCACGTTTCATCAAGGTTGCGACCTCGATATAAGAACCAACTCAATCACATACTACATTTGCCAGCATAAACTAAGTATTGTACAATGTAGAAATGAAAATTCATCCAGTAGACCGATTTCGTCATTATTGGTAACACTTCACGAAATGTACAGAATTTGCCGAGGACAGGACTCGAACGTTTAAAAAGATGCAATATAGGCTCCATCTGAAAGAGATGCTAATCAAAAACATGAGTTAGCATATAACTAGAAAATGTGCGCAGCCTACGCCATGGTGTCTTAATGATTAGACCCACGTACTTCGAAGCAGACGTGCCAAGGTTTGGCTCCTGTCCGCGAAAAATTCTGGACAGTACCTGATGTATTCCTAATAAGGACGAAACCAATCTTCTGTATGAATTGCATTTACTAAATTACACAATGCTTAGTTTATATCGGCAAACGAAATATAAAATTGGATTGGTATTTTTATCAAGATCGCCTATTTGACTTAAAATATTAAGTTTAATAATATTTATTTTTCCATTTTTCCCGTCATTTTGTGACAAATCAGTTTATAGCAATAACCACCTTTTATACCGAGAACGCACCGTGTCCTATCTAGAGCTGGCATAAATAAATAAAATGGCTTCTGACGAATTGGAAAACTCATTAAGAATATTATCTGTACAAATGAGCACTTTTACTGCATAGGTAGTGATAATTAAATCTCGGTTTGATGACATATTAATAATAAATTCTGAGAGAATCCGCATAAATAACCCAAACCATTTAGGTCAAATCAACAATAGTGACAGGAACCAAGAGGCATCAGACAGATGTATGCCGGTGTTTTCGTTCAAATCAACGAGTTATTTCCGATCGTCATTAGAATTAAGAATCTTCATTAAAAGCACCTATTGTGCGCGTGGCTGTCCAGGAATTAGTTGACTGTACAGTTGCATTCCAATTAGAATTGCCTGTCGAACTGACGTATGTAGAATATAAAAGACAAGTGTTGAAACATTTCCAAACAGGCCTCAGTCGGGGTTTTCAGAACTGTTCAGACTGAAACCACTACCAGATGAGATGTCACTTGATACCATGGCACGCATCAAGCGGTGTTTGTCCAAGCAAACTGAGGCTTTGACCGGGTTGCAAACGCATGAGGCTATCATGTTTATGCTGCTGGATCCTACCAGATATGGCGCAATATCGAGTATGCAGGAAGGCTTGGAAGAAAAGACTAAGGATCTTCAAAGTTCGGCCATGATGACCAAAAAATTGACTGCTACGACTCCACGCATGGGTCCTGTTACAACATTCGGCAGGAGCGACATACCTTATTGGAATTCTTTGCGGCATAATCAGCGAGTCTGGGACAGACGGCGACCGCCAGTGGCTTGGAAGCAAGTTCAATATATAAATACACCAGCTGCGAAGAATACATGGCTTAAGAGACAGCAAAATCAGTCTCGTTCTCCTAGAGAACGATCATTTCAATGAGTAAATATGGTCGACTATCTTACCAATAATGGTAGTCGAGATCATGCTCAAAATAGAATTCCTTTGGAGGCTCAGATTAGTAGATCGAGATAAAAAGACCAGCAAAGCACCCTAAAAAGCGTTCAGAATCATATTGCCTTCAAAGAAAAGAAACGTTGCCACACGTAAGGATTTTTCCTAAAGTTACATTTTTAAAACTCTTCAACGGACAGCCAATAATACTGCAACTGGATACAGGAGCTGATGTGTCGATATAACCGATGACTTGGCCGTTAAACAGCGTGAAACCTAAGAAAGCAAATTTGTGTCTGGAATCGGGCGCGTTGATGGTGGCTACGGGTGAATGGGACACTAAATTATTAATAAAAGAAAATATTTACCGTATGTATTTTGTTGTAGCGAATAATCAAACGCCCTTATTGGGACTTGATTACAGTAGGAAATGGATTAGGACGATCGATTATCAAAATAAATGTATATGCCTCTCGAGGCTGAAAATAAAGAATTCCATCAAGTCAATATGTATTCCAAGATGAGACCGTTTGTCTCCCCGGGTGGTGGGAACAGTATCAAAACCAATACAACACTATATTCCAACTCCCTGATTGCAGCGAATGTCCAGGGCCAACGGTAGATCGGTTTAAACTATTGCTAGAAATAAGTGAATGTTACAAATCACCAAAAGTACACGATGCTCCTCCAGAGAAATTAATAACAGTGACTCGGGTAACATAAGAGATGATAGAGGCCAGCGTTATTGAACCATCCTCGCCTGTTTTTTGAGCTCCCATGATTTATGTTACGAAAAGGGATGGTTCGCTACGACCGGCGGCTGATTATCAGCGGTGAAAAAACCTGGTCAGTATCACATGCCGGCTCCGCATCATCTGCTTCTACAGCTAGACGAAAGCAAATGGTTTGTCGTGCTTTTCTTTAAACATGAATTTTGCTTAATTGGCCTTCGGCCCCAAGACCGAAGGAAGTTAGCGCTGCAGGTACCCGGAGATCATTTCCAATTCACCCGGGTACCGTTTGATCTTAAGAACGCACCGAAAGTGTTCCAAAGGATGACGGACTCTTTCGTGTCTGACTTGCCATGTACAACAACTTACGTTGACGATGTTATTTTATGAGCCACTACTGAACACCAACTACGTATTCGGCTGCAGAAAATGTTGTCCAAAGCCATAGAATGACGATTATATTTTAATCCAGAAAAAGTTCACATAAGAAGGCAAATGCGGTTGCTGAGTCATTCTGTCTCAGTGGAGGAAAGTATGCCATTAGATTCGAATGTACAACCTATCATGGACTAACCGGTGCCCACTACTAGAAAAACATTGCGCCGGTTTATTTTATGGTGAATTTCTATAGACCATACCTCGCACACAGATGGCGGTTACGCAACAACTGTTGCCTAAGTTAACTACTGCCAAGTACCGTTTCGTCTGACGGAGGGGGTTCAAGAAGCATTTATCCAATGTAAACAGAAATTAATAAACGCAACTATTATAACTTTGCCGATAGGTAGTATGCCACTTTTTACAGATGCATCAAATATTGCCATAGGAGCAGTGTTACAAGCGAATGGACGTCCGGCGCAATATATGTCGCAACTCACTAAAGCGGAAAAAACCTTTAACGTCACAGAAAATAAATTACTAGCCGTACAATGGGCACTAAAAAAGAGTAGGCATTTTGTTTTCGGTGGACATATAGACGTCTTTACCGATCATAAAGCATTGTGCATTGGAGATCACTGGGTACTGAGAAGAAATAAATACATTGAGCCACTGAAGAGCTCGAGGAATACGATGTAACAATTCATCATTTAGTCAGTATCTAGAATTCGGCAACTGATGCGCTCAGCAGAATTTCCGCTGTACAAGTTTCGCTACTTATCAGTCTCCTAAGAATAAGGAAACGATGCCACATAGCAGAAAATAGTCTATCAGTTGAAAAACGACACAGTGATGTTCGCATCATATAAAGCGTTGAACCTGCAAAAGGGCCCATTGATGCGAAAAGAAGGACAAAAATTGCAATGGTTTGTGCCGGAGTCTATACAAACAGAAGTGATGGCGTTTTAGCATGAAACTTTGGAACATCCCGGCGCCGCGCGCATCAATGAGGCATTGCAGTCCAGATTGCATTGGCCTGGCATGTCCGAAGAAATTCGTAGCTGTTGTCAACAGTGTACTACATGCCAGCGCTGTAAACCACAAAATAGAGAAAAGGTCACCACGATTGCTTTCAATGCCATTGCACGTAACCTGTTTCTGCATATTGACCTGGTAGGTCTAATGCCGGTGGATCGTGGCGGGTTAGTTTATGTGTTTTCCATGGTCGATAACTTTATCCGATGGGTCGAATTCGTACCACTGAAGCAAATCAGAAAACTGAAGATTATAAAGTGTTTAGAAGAGCGATGGCTCAGTCGATTCGGAGCAATACAATATATTGTCATCGACCAGGGTGCATAGTTCGAGTCGAGAGAATTTAATCAGTGGTGCAAAGACCTTAACATAAAACATTCCCGCGTAGCCACTTACCACACGCAGACCAATATGATGGCAGAGAGATCATACCAGATGACGAAAGATGTAGTGCGATGTTGGTGCCACGAGACGCCGGGATCCTGGAGAGAAATAAAATTTAGTCAAGCGGGCCATGTGATTTACAGTATCATCAGCTACAAGATTCGCTCCAACAAACACGATCTTTGTAGGACTTATTAAACGGCCAGATGTACCCGTAATCCGAGGATCCCATGAACAGTGCAACTTAGCCGATATTCAGAAGCGCCTAAATTAGTTCACTGAATATGTGGGAGTAACAAGGTGACAAGCCTATGCAAGACGACATGCATGCACTCGCCTAAGAGTCGGTGACTGTGTCATTGTCGCATAGGTCAAGCACATAGAACTACAGGCTGCCAATGATACTACTTATTTGTGGAAAAGGTGAACTCTGAGCACTATACAGTTTTCGTTTACATGCCTGAAGGGCCATGAGTTATCGCACTTGATCTTTTACGTTGGGTGCCAATGCCGACTCCTGAGGGGGGGGGGGAAGATTTGAGACCGAGAACGCACCAAGTGTCCTATCTATGGCTGGCATGAATTCAACAGAATGTCTAAGCAGAAGTGCACGAATTAAGATGCAAGCAGACTTCGAACCGCAGAAGTGAATATAAAATAATAAATATTTGTATTTTGTTTTACTAAATGGATGCCCTATATACAAGTAAACCCCATTAAATAATTGATTAAAAATAAAGCATTTGTGTTGAGTTAAATAAAATGGCTTTTGGCGGATGGGAAAACTTGGTAAGATTATTATCTGCACAAATGAACACTTTGAATGCGGAGATAGGGATAATAATTTTCGGCTTTATGACACACTAATAATAAATTCTGACGGAATCCGCATAAATGACCCAACCAATATAGGTGAAGTCAACATAGATAAATTCGAATTTGACCCAATTGTATATTATAAATCCTGCGAATTATTTAATGAACTACTATGATTAGGTATTTCATTTACTCTCCCACTCAGTCAGCAAGGTGTTGGATATAGCAGGACTTAACTAATAAAACTGTTTTCCTTATATACAATTGTGTATTAGGTTTTGCGCATCTAGTAATAAATTAGTTCAGGCTCAGTATATATATATATATATATATATATATATATATATATATATATATATATATATATATATATTATAGTGAGGTAGTATTTAAGTCGCATTGTTGAGGACTTTGTATGAAGTGAACCCAAATACTGCTTGAAAAAACATAATTATAGGAGATCGTATTGTCTGCGTGCCCACATTCCTTACCCAAATATATTATGGGTATAGGGCGTGTTACAGACTACTACTGATGAGTCTCTAGTAAGCAAAAATCGAATGCGCACATGAGATTATACATTCTGTTCATGATGTCTTTGGTTTATCCATCTGATCATATTTGAACTAATTTTTTACTAGGTGCGCAACACCTAATACACAATTCAATATATATTAGATCTTCGCAACAAACAATATTTAACTGTTATATATTTCTCCGTATATTCCATGACGTAGAATTTAAGCTACACAAGTTTATTCTCTCTTGATCGAGTTAAGATGGTGAATATGTTACAATATTAACTGATTAAGACGTTTTTTTCTTCAAATTATGGAGTCAACATCCATCTGAATCAATACATTTAAATTGTGGTGGTTTACTGCTTTTGATGTTGACTTGTGAATAAATAATTTGTATCCAAATTAAGAACCAGGATTCAATTTCTGCAATGACTTCATGGAATAAATATAATATCAATTCGATCTTTAAATAAAATATGCGATATTTTTTAATTAAAAAACACAAATAAGCCTAATTATAAATAAAACTACAACCGTGCTATAATAAAATATTAGAAAATTATACATTTAAAAAAATTATTTATAGTGAAATATGAGATATTTTTCAGTAAAAACATGAAAATAAATAGTAATTAAACTTATAATTTCATTATATTATAATATTCAAAACGTGCGTATGCAAAGAACTATTTTACATTCAAATATGAGACATTTTCTACTCAAAGAACAGAATTAAATTTTAAATAAAAATTTATCTTCGTTGCTTTTCTGATTTAAAAGAGTTGCATGCATACAAAACATTTTTGATGCATAGTAAATAAGAACACATTTCTCATATATTAAATAAACGTTTACATTTAAAAAAATTTACTATTGTAAATTCAAAACGGAATAGATTTAAGAAGCTGGTCTCTTACATAAAAGAATTTACACATAAATTTTTCGAGCCATGAACCCTTTGATATACTAACTCTCGCGTTGAAAATAATGTGCATATTTATTCCAAGATGTTTAACTTACCAAAATGAAAGTTTTTGCTATTGCATCCTGGCAGATGCCATGCGTAAATAAGAATGAAATAGAGCATTAATGGAGGAGGCATTTCTGTACGGCCGAGAACAAGCTTTGCACTATAAGACCGAATGCAAATTTTCTTATAATTAATACGTCTGCATCACTAATAATGATTGGTAGAGGAATGCAGGATAGGCCATACTGCGAAATTAAATGCAATAATTCTGCCAATTAAAATTCGCAATTTGTCTGTAATCATTTGGGTAATATTAAATCAAAAGAGTTTTTACAACTATAAATGCATAATATTTTAATTAATTATTTTTTATATGAGCATTATAAATATTGCCACCAACCAAAATCAAACATTTATCTTGCTTTACGCGATCAGTGAAGTCTTAAATTTACACTATTACAATTGTATACATAAATAAAAAAATAATAAGAAAAGGTTTTATAAATTACATCTGCACTTCAATTAGAAGTCCTTACCAAATTTTTAAAATCAACTTTTTAGTCAAAAATTTAATAGTGAATAATTTTATTTAATTATATATGACAGTGGTAATATCGCTTTGATAATGTAAGAAATAACTTTTCAATTTATCAATATGGTTGAAAACCATAACCGCTTATAAATTCATCTTACTCATTTAAATCAACAAACTCTGGCCTCGATTAACATTGTTTAACATAGTTTGTAATAATGGCATCATTCACTATAGCAAGTTAACTTTGAAGTAAAATTACCTGAGACTTATTACTAAGCTAACCAAATTACTGTTTGAATACACATTCGTATAGAATATTGTACCTTATAACCGACTATATATTTTTACCAAATATATAATGGGTATAGGGCGTAATACTGGCTCCTACTGATAAGTCGCCAGTACTTACGAAACTAATGTGCACATGAGGTTATACCTTCCGTTTATGCAGACATTGGTTTATCCTTCTGGTCTTATTTGAACTAACTTGCTACTAGGTGCGCAACACCTAATACATAATTGCATAAATATTATTTCTCCGCAACAAACCGCGTCTGAGTGTTAAATATTTAATTGAATGGTGTCATTATAACCACGAAAATTAATAACTGATATCGATTAAGTCCAGAATGTATCGATTTGCTGTTATAACGTATTCCGAAGTAGTTGTTATTCTTAATTTTTGAGAAATTGAGCATATCTTGTAATCCATTGTGTTGGTACAATGAGCCGACTAGGGAATCATTTTATTGTTACCAAATATCGACTCGGTAACCTTAATGGTGGTACCCATTACAGGCTCGATTTTTATTACATATAGAGAGTTGGCTTTGAAGTTACTCTGTCGAAGGCTTTATATGAAGTTAACTCCATTTCTGCTGGTATAAAATTTGCATAGGAGATTGTACGGTCGAATTGTCCCACATTCCTTGACAAAATTTATATTTGATACACGGTGTAGTACCGGCTCCTACTCATGTTACGCCAGTAAGCAAGGTACACTAATGGACTTGAGATTACACCTTTCATTCATGCTGACTTTGGTTTAACATTTTGGTCCAAGTTTTACTAATATTATACTAGGTATGCAATGCTTAATGCACTTATTTTACTTATATCAATAGTTTCTGTATACAAATTAGCACACAAATTTGACTTAATTTGACAAGAAAATGACCCAACTATTTCAAATTTATGCGTTGCTTTAAATACCCTAATGACGCCTAGGTTGGTTACGACCTTCAACAAAAGTGAAATTCTATAAACGTAATACATATTTGCGATACTATCATATAAAAAGTCAAACAGATAACTGCTGATTTACGTGGATATTCAGCTAGCTTTAGCAGCCAATATAAAAAATTGCAGTTACAGAATATTTTTTAAATCTTTGTAGTCTCAAAGTTGACATTAGACATCGATCTTCTCATCAATTCTCGGACGCTGGACCTTATCAAGTTACTCTGCATACTTTCTAGTATTACCTTTTGATGGTCTAGTTAAAAACTGAAATGTAAACTTAAACGCAGTACACAATAGTAGATTATTTGTAATTGATGTATAATTATATAAAAATAAATTATATCTATGCCAAGTCGGTTTATTTGTTAAAATATTTTTACTGTGACAATTTCCCAGTTTACAATATATTGAAATTTGAATATTGTAAAGTGTCACACTATGTTCTCGTAAGTGACAATTAATTTTATTAAAATAAAAAAATTTTACATTAAATAACTTCGGTGTCATATTTAATCCAAAAGATTTTCTAATTCTTGAAACATTTTGTTCCAAATTTCTTTAAAAGTTTTTCTTTATCAACAGAAGATTTGCGAATTCCATTTTGCTCTTTGTGTATAAAAAGTGAGCTTAAATTAATTGCAACATTTACAACTTGGATGTCTTAATATAGCTGATTGTGTTTAAATTTTAATATGCTAAAACCATCGCATATTAATAAATTTAAAATGGTACATTTCCAGTTGTGCGGCACAGTGGATCAGGGGTTACAGCAACATATTCAGAAGCAGACGTGCCCAGGTTCGTGCGCTTGTAAGCGGTAATTTCTGGACAGTACATAATGCGCTCCAAATACTATATGCAATGCCAAATGTATATACATAACTGGACTGGTGTTTATATCAAAATCGCGAACTTGACTTAATTAATAAAATTTTCTAGTTTTGTAATTTTAACAATTAAAAATATTTATATAAAATTATGTAACGCTTTAATCGAACAAATAACAAATAATAAATCGATGACATACAGCTGCGTATAAGTAATGTTTAAGCTGAGCGTGGTGTTCTCAGTAAGTGCTGATTCACTGAGTCTTGCTGATATGAGCGATCGATTTGCATTAGATAATTCACAAAAATTAATGCCGTTCGTATGTTGCTGGCGCATGACGTGTATGTTCCCTTGACCCACTTACAAACAGAGCTCAGAATGCATGAACACGACGTGTACTAAAAAAATTACAGTTCAGAGTGCACGTCGTGCTGATGCCCTCAGAATAACGAGTTTAAATGGATTACGACATTTCAGATTGCATTTGAAGTGCACATGTGCTCCATCAACTAATTTTAATAAATACAGGACTATTCTTTCATCTTAAATAAACAAAAAACGTGTGATCCAACTTTACATATATTTATTAAATGTCTTTTGTTGCAGGAATGAAAATGATATTTTTTCAATTTTTGCGGGTTGCCAGCTTCATATTCTGCAATGCCGCGTTTTGTGTACACGAGTTGTAGCTTTGCACAAACAGTTTCACAAAGATCCGATTGACTACAATTTCCTTTTCTGTGTCTGTTTTGCCTTCGATCAGGCTGGGCCTGTTTTATTCGTCTCTTTCTTCCGAAGGCTCCAACATCGTTCATACTAACCGTTGGAAATTCGGTTCTATCAAATCTTTGATTTGATAGACCCGAGTCACATTTGCTGCTACCCACATAACCAAATCTAAACCCAGAATGTATATAAATGAAATATTGTA
>JAQBSW010007122.1:0-43232 GCA_029291075.1 Eudiplozoon nipponicum
ATGATTTGATGGTAACTTCAAGTCATAAGTAAATGAACACAATTTAGCTAAGCCACTAAGTGGATAAATGAACAACAACGATTTAAAACCTTTGAATTCAATTAAAGGAAACAATGGAATAACTTTATCATATATTCAAAAACGAGATATACGCATAGCTATATGTGTGTGTGTACTTGTTTTCGTTGATGCTTTAGGCTAAACATTAACTAAGAAAGAAAATACATTTGATCAATTTGATCGGCTTCTCTCTTACGGAGCACTCATCAGTGGTTGTCAGAATTGCAATGGCTAGGAACAAACAAATTTGGTTCAATCTTAGAAATCACCACCTATGAAAACAAAGATGTAAGACTTATCAGAAATGCCTCACGGACTAAATTTCAGTCATGGCAGTTTTAAATATATTTAATGAGTATCCAATTAGGTAATATTGGGTTTAGTGGGAAAATTTTATTTTATATGTCTCGCATTGTTTTGGGTATACCGCGGTACAACTGACCAAATCCTTCTAATGTACTTTAATTAAGTGTAGATACTTGTGAAATTTTTTACTTGTGGGTTTTGTTTTAATAGACTTTGGCCTAAAGCGCGATTTTATTTCATTTTACTTTATTTATTTACTTCAATTCGTACGCCAGTTTGCGCTACAGAGTGCTTATCATTGAAATAACTGGTCGTAATGGTAGCAAGATGCTTGTTCCAACAGCATTAAATACATTTGCAATGTCGCATAATCTGATGAAGCGAGTAGAAATTGGTTTATTTTGCTTTACGTGTCGTATTATGTGATTAATTTCGTGAGAATTCACATCGCTCAATCCTCGTTAAATGGCATCAAATGTATTTTTGATAGTGTATCATATCTAATCATCGGTAGATTCTAATCTACCTTTATTTAATGGGTAAAATTTTAATTTCTGTTCATTATCAAAGACATTGCTTATTTAAATAAAATAATCATTGCTATTCATTGGAAAAATATCCGAGCAATTGTTTGAATTCATTTATCAAATATCGTTGTTGAGTCGCAATTGTTTGGGTTGTTATAAAATTATAAACGCTTTTGCGAACCTAGTAACAAATTAGTTCAGTTGTGACCAGAAGGATAAACCAAAGGCAGCATGAACGGAAAGTATAATCTCATGCACATTCGTTTCGTGCTTTTTGGCGACTCATCAGTAGGAGCCGGTATTACGCCCTTTAACCACTATATATTCGGTAGAAGAATGTGGAATAATAGGACGGTACAATCTCCTAGACGAATGTGTAAACCTGTAATAGTGAAGCTAACATAATCTAAAGTCAACGACAATACGGCTTCAATGCTAACTCACACTATATAATATATATACCGAGTCTGTAAAGGATACTAACACTATGGCTATTGTGTTAGTAACTGATACCTTTTTTGAAATCGATGAGTACCGGATACTAACACTATGGTTTCCGAGTCGGTACATGATACCAACCTGATGGATATAAATTTATGCTAAAGTTCACCCAAATTGAAAATTACAACAATTTCCGAACACCTGTTACTCCAGTTAAACCATACACTCTGGCCTTCATCGATATCAGTTATCACATTTCGCGGTAAGCATGACATCATTCAATTCAATATATTACAGTTATATCGATGAAGGCCAGAGTGTATGGTTTAACTGGAGTAACAGGTGTTCGGAAATTGTTGTAATTCTCAATTTGGGTGAACTTTGGCATAAATTTATATCCATCAGGTTGGTATCATGTACCGACTCGGAAACCATAGTGTTGGTATCCGGTACTCATCGATTTCAAAAAAGGTATCAGTTACTAACACAATGGCCATAGTGTTAGTATCCTTTACAGACTCGGTATATATATTATATAGTGTGAGTTTAGCATTGAAGTCGTATTGTCGTTGACTTCAGATTATGTTAGCTTCACTATTACAGGTTTACACATTCGTCTGGGAGATTGTACCGTCCTATTATTCCACATTCTTCTACCAAATATATAGTGGTTAAAGGGCGTAATACCGGCTCTACTGATGAGTCGCCAGTAAGCACGAAACGAATGTGCATGAGATTATACTTTCCGTTCATGCTGCCTTTGGTTTATCCTTCTGGTCACAACTGAACTAATTGTTACTAGGTTCGCAAAACCTAATACATACTTGCATATATATTAGTTCTTCGCAACAAACAGTATTTAACTGTAATATAAACGCTTTTGTCTTGTAGCAATAGCCACCATTGAGACTGAGAAGGCACTAATGGTCCTACCTAGGGCTGGCATGAATATAACTGACAGTCCTCATAGACGTACACGGAGTAAGATGAAGCAGCCTTCAAACTGCAGAAATGAATATAAAATAATAAATATTTTTGTTAAGTTTTACTAAATAGATGCGCTTTATACGAGCAAAGTCCCGTAAATAATAGATTAAACATACTGTATTTGTGTTGATATTAATTAAATGGTTTCTGACAGATTGAAAATTTTTTTTCAAGAATCTTATCTGCACAAACGAACACTTTACTGCGATGATTGGGATAAATAAGTCTCGTCTGGATGACAGTCAAGGAATAAATTCTGACGGAATCCGCATAAACGCCACAACCTATATAGGTAAAGACATCAATGGCGACCTTCCCAATAAGCATCAGACAGACATATGACAGGATTCTCATCCGAATCGACGGGATATTTCCGACCATCATCAGAATTTAATCCTAAGCTTGCAACCCTGGATGTTGAAAGGCTACAAATGTGGTTGTAAATATGTGAAGACTCTGTTCGAGCTCAAGAACTTTCATTAGAAGCACATATTGTGCGCGAGAATGTCCAGGAATGAGTTGACCTGACAGTTAAAATCCGATTAGAATTGCCTGTCGAATTGGCGTTTGATGAATATAAAGACGAGTGATGGATCACTTTCGTGAAAGGCTTTAAGAGGGGTTTTCGAATTGTACAGACACAAAACACTTTCGGGTGTGATGCATTTATACCATGGCACGCATCAATCGGTGGTTGTCTAAGCTAATTGAGTCTTTGCCCTGGTTGTAACCGCATGAGGCCATCAATTTTATGCTGTTGGATCCTACCAGATATGGCGCAATATCGAGTGCACAGTGTGACCTAGTAAAAAGAATTCAAGCTCGGCCACGAAGTAAAACAAATTGTTTGCTGTGACTTCACGCATGGGTCTCGTTTGAAACATCCGGCAAGAGCGACAAACTTTAATGGAATTCTTCGCAGCATACTCAGCGAATTCGGAGCGTATGGCGATTGCCAGTGGCTTAGAAACAAGGTTAAGATATAAAAAATCCAACTTTGGCGAATACATCGCCAAATGGGTAGAACAATCAGTAAAGATCTCCTAGAGAATGGCCAGTTCAAAAGGAAAGTAAGATCCGCCATCTCACCAATAATGATGCGCTAGATCATGATTAAAATATAAATTTATTAGAGGCTCAGATTTGAAGATCGAGAAAAGAAGACCAGGAAAGAGCACCCTTAAACGTGTTCAGAATAGGATGGCCTTCGAAGCAAGCAGTATGGGAACAGTGGCCATATGTAAGGATTTTTATTAAAGTTAAATTTTTAGAACATTTCAATGAACAGCCAGTAATAATGCAATTGGATACTGGAGCTGATGTGTTGGTATTACCAATGGCTTGGCCGTTAAAAATGGTAGGGCCTACGAAAGGAAAGTTTTGTCCGGAATCGGGCGCGTCGATGGTGGCTCCGGATGAATTGGACTCTAAATTATTAATAAACGAAAATTTCTACGCTATGTCTTTTGTTGTAGTGATTAGTCAAACTTCGTTATTGAGACTTGATTTCATTAGAAAATGAGTTAATAGGCTTGATTACAAAGTTAAGCGTACATGTCTCTCGAGTCCGAAAAACACAAATCACGTAAAGTCGATATGTACCCCTAAGGTGCAGGAGGAGACCAGTTGTCTACCCGCTTGGTAGAAAGAGTTTCAAGTCAATACAATACTATATTCAAACTTCCTGATTGCAGCGAATGTCCAGGGCCGTCGGTCGATCGCTTTAAATTATGGCTAGAATTAAATGAAGGTTACTGAACAACCAAAGTAAATATGGTGCTCGTCCCAAGCAATTAGCAGCAGCGACTCGGGCAGCATAAGAGATGATAGAGGCCGGCATTCTTAAACCATCCTCATCCTTTTATCGATCTCCCATGATCTACGTTATAAAAACGGATGGTTTGCTTCGACTAGTGGCTTATTTCCGGCAATAGAACTCGGTGACTAAACCTAGCCCGTATCCCATGCCGGCTCTGCGTCATCTATTCTTATCGCTAGCGGGAGGCAAACTGTTTACCTTGCTTGACCTTAAAATGGGATTATGGCAAATTGGCGTTCGGCACGAAGATCGGTAGAAGTTAGCAGTTCAGGTACCCCAAGGTTATTTGCAATTTACTCGGGCACAATTTGGGCTTAAGTATGCACAAAAATGTTACAAAGAATGAAGGATTCCTTTCATGTCCGACTAACTCTTTACAGCAGTTTACGTTGTCGATGTTATTAAATGGACCACCAACGAAAAACAATTGCGTATTGGGCGCATAAAATGAGGTTCAAAGCTGTAGAATGGGATAACACCTTAATTTAGAAAACGTTAAGATATTTCATCAAGTGCGGTTACTAAATCACTCAAACTTAGGAGAGGGATGTGGATCAATTTATTTGAATGTACAGCTTATCAAGGAATATCCAGTTTCCATTTATTTCCCGGTAGGTAGTATGTCAATTTTTATATAAGCGTCAGATATTGGCATAGAAGCAGTGTTACAAGCGGACTGACGTCCGGCGCAATTTATGAAACGAACACTCACTACGACGGAGCAAAGCTATACAGTCACATACCAGGAATTACTATCTGTACAATGGGCACTACGAAAGTTTAGGCATTTTGTTATCGGTGGGCATATAGACGTCTTTACCGACCATAAAAAGCAGTGCATTGGAGATCAATGGCTATTGAGAAGTAATGAGTACAACGGCCCATTGGAGAGCTCGAGGAATAAAATGTTTCAATTCATCGTACAGCCGGAAAAGATAGTGCGGTAGCCAATACGCTCAGCAGAATATCCACTGTGAAAATTTCGCCAAATATCAAATTCTTGAAGAATATGGAAAAATAATGCCACATGCTAGGAAATAGTCAATCAGTTGAACAAAGGAAAAGTAGTGTCCGCACTATATAAAGCGTTGAGCCTGCAAAACGGTCAATTGGTGCGCAAGAGTCTATACGAACAGAATAGTTGGCTTTTTCGCATGAAACATTGGGACAACTTAATGAGACACTTTGGTCGCGATTGTATAAGCGTGGCATGTCCAATGAAATTCGAAACTACTGTCAACAGTGCATTATATGTCAATGTAGTAAGAAAAAAGTAGAGAAATGATCACTTCGATTGCTTTCAATGTCACTGCAGGGAAACATTTTCTTCATATTGACATGGTAGTTCCACCGCCGGCAGCTCGTGACAAGTTACCCTATGTGATTTCCATGGTAACTTAGTTTACCCGATGTGTCGAGTTTGTACCACCGAAGAAAATCACAACGGAGAAAATTATATAGTGCTTTGATGAGCGATGGCTCAGTTGATTTGGTGCACCAAAAGTTCGCGTCGAGAGACTTTTAACAATAGCGCAAGGAAAGAATCCTGGAGAGGTATATTACATTTGGTCGAGCGAGCCATGCGATTTACAATATCAGCAGCTGCAGGATTTTCTCCAACCACCACGGTCTGTGGAGGGCATATTAGACTGACAAATGAACCCGTAATCCAAGAATCCCATAATTGCTGCAACTTAATGGATATTCAGAAGCGTCTAAAACTGTTAACTGAATATATTGGCGCCAAGCAGAGACAAGTTTATGCAAGACGGCCTAGATGCACTTGCCTGTGTCGGAGACTTTGTCATGGTTGCAAAGTTCCAGCTAATGGAACTGCAGCTGTCAATGATGGTCCGTATTGTGTGGAAAGGTTAGAAGCAGAGTACAGTTTTCGTTGATATTCCAGATGGACTTCGAGCTGTTGCTCTTAATTTTAGATTAGAAAACTTAATAAGAGTATTATCTGCACAAACTAACGCTTTAACTGCGGAGTTAGGGATAATAAAATCCCGCCTGAATGACACACTACGAATAAATTCTGATGAAATCCGCATAAAAGACTCAACCAAAATTGGTGAAGATCACATGTACCAATTTAAAAAAGCCAAAAGGCAATATGTAGATTAGCCTTTAGCAGAGGGCAAGATTCATCCTCTTTTGTAAATAACTGCAGTAACGCCGAGTGCGTCCTTTGTTCTTCTCTCTGAAGTCTGGTCACACTGTTTGGCAAAATAAATAATTTTGTTCCAAACGATAGGATACCTTTCTGTTTTTCTGATAAAGATATACTTATATAGCTGATAATGGACGCGTCAAGTTCCTCTAGAAATTCGTTAGAGACATTCTCGTTACGAAATAAATGTTTGCGATGCTTTATTTCTATGTCGACGGCATTCACAACAAGGCGATCAATATAACTTTTAATGATTTATTTTTGATTTCCAACGTTGAGATCTGGTCGTCCACATTGCCAAACAATATATGCATTTAAGTGAAATGTAATTCTTTTGAAATGCGAGCTTTAATAAAATTCATTGTACCCTTCCAGTGAGCAAAAACAAAATTTTTTTATCAGATATAAGAGATATTTCTTTCACATTGTCTTCTCCAATATCTACTAATGAACATAGCTTTATTTATAAATTAGAAAGCAAAACAAGATAGAAATATGTGAACATAGAGACATTGTGAAAAACAGAAACCAATCAAATTGCGTGCTTCACATCCAGTTCAAGCTCAATGCTTTTAAGTGCTTCTTCTGCTTACATAAATCCGGCTGCTATTTGTTTATCCTTAAGGCTTCGTATGTGGCTAGCTCCCTTTTGTTTTTGCATTTAGAATTGTTCAAATAGCAATTCAAATGCTGTCCCAAAATCAACATTGCAAATGCAAAAACAAAAGGAGCTAATACATACGAAGCATTCTAACATTGAGCTTGAACGTGATGTGACGCACGCAATTTTTTTGGTTTCCGTTTTTCACACTCTCTCTATGTTCACATATTTCTATCTTGTTTTGCTTTCCAATTTCTATATAAAGATATGTTCATTAGTAAATATTTGAGAAGACAATGCGAACGAAATATTTATATCTGATAAAATTTCTTTTTGTTTTTGCACACAGGAAGGGTACAATGAAATGTAATTATTAATCTATCGTTGATGTGTTGACGTCCCGCGGCACATTGGGGTTACGTATTAATTCTAGTTAAGTCATATTCACGCATTTCTGATTTGAATTGAGAAGCAAACTCATGTATAGGGGGAAATTATTAAAACTTTCGCAAACATGAAAAGTAAGAATAAGCTAAATATCTTTTGTTAGAACTCAACTCTACTGTAATAACTGGTAATTTATATAATCACATTTGAAAATAAATAGGACGTGGTTTGTTCATAAGCATTTATTTTACAACATGTTATGGCACACACACGTAAACATACAAACACTCACACACACACACACACACACACATATATATATATATATATATATATATATATATATATATATATATATATATATTCTTATGAATACGAGAGCTTCAATAAGATTCATTTATTTACCCTTCCTGTATTGTAAAAACAAAAGAATTTTATCAGATACAAAAACATTTCTATCTTATTGTACTTCTCAACTAATCTACTAATGAGCATATCTTTATATTTAAATTGGAAAGAAAAACAAGATAGAAATATGTTCACATAGAGAGAGTGTGAAAAACGAAAACCAATCAATTGCGTGCGTCACATCCAGTTAAAGCTCAATGCCTGTACGTGCTTCTTCTGCTTGAATAAATCCGGTAGCAATTTGTATAAGCACAAGGCTTCGTATGTGGCTAGCTCCCTTTTGTTATTGTATTTAGTAATTATTTTGAATGCCACGTCTGGAGAACATACGTGCGATGTTTCAATGATGTGTTGCGCAATTACAGACGCGTATTCAACATTTCATTTAAAACAGGCGTTTAAGTTACAATGTTCTCTAATTCGAGTAATTAACCGTCTGGTCGATCGGCCTACGTAAGTTGATCGACAACTTGCGCATGTATATTGGTAAATAATATTTGATATCGACATTAACGGCTGTTTCTCTTTGATTGCTGTTAAAGGCAAGTCTGTTACCCTAAATGACACTCGTAGATTAGCTGCATTAAATGTGCGTGTTAATGCTGCTACAACTTTCTTTTGTGCCATTCGGAAACTGTGTCCCCCTCAAATGGGATGTTTAGGTAGACTGTTTTCTTTTCTGGTCCGTAATACGTCTGTTTCTGTTTAATTCCCCTTTTAATAATTAATTCAATTAATTGTATGGTATAGCCATTAATAATTAAATCGATAATTGCTTTATTATATTCATTTTCTTTTGAATCTAGACTTAGCAATCTGTCAATTCTTGAAAAGCAGCCACGAAATGTTGATAATTTATATTGAATAAGCACAAAACTGTTGAATGCAAATACTGTGCAGACCATGTAGGTTTATGGTAAATTGCCGTTTAATTTACCATTAGTTTCTTTCTTTAAGGCAGACGAATATATTTCTCGTGCTCTGACGTGAAGCCGATATTCTTATGTGCTTCGTTGAAACTTTGAAGCAATATTCGTGATTCCGACCTGTTTTTAAGGACAAGAAATATATCATCCACGTACCGTATATATTAAGCACATTTACTTATGTCACTCTTTAATGATGTATTTTCTAGGTGCTCTAGAAAAATCACAGACAGCACTGGAGATAAGGGGCTTCCCATTGCGACACCATCAGTCTGTTTGTAGATGTTTCCATTAAAACGAAATCGTACGCCTTTCGTGCATAATAAGATAAGCTTGCGTAGAGTTTGACCTGGCACCGGCGATGGTAATATATCGTGTTCTACCGCTTTGACTATAATGTCAATATTTTCATCAATTGGAACATTTGTAAACAAAGACGTAACATCAAAAGATACCATAATCTTGTTTTTAGCATTTATATCTTGAATTTTGTTTACAAACTCAAACGAATCGGCAACCGAATGATTACCTAGTAGTTTACGTAATGGTTCAAGTAAACGAACTAGCCATTTAGCTAGTGCATGAAACGGAGAATTTACCCATTGATAAAATTGGCCTCATAGGACAAACTTTTTGTGTGTTTTTGGTAATCCGTCAATTGTTGGTGTAGACGATCTAACTGGCCTCCTCAATTAAACCGGCATCTGTCAAAAGCTTAATTTGATTTATTACTTTGCGTTCCACTTTGTCTATTTCATCTGATTTATCGTCTAGACGTGTGAATTTTGTATTGTACTTTAACAGGTTTTCCATCTTTCGTATGTAGTCAGATTTGTCCATTATAACTACGCTCTTGCCTTTAACAGCGCGTATTATTTTGATGTCTGCACTTCTGCTGATATCTCTAAGCACATTTAGATGTTGCTTTGTCAATGAATGCTGTTCTGCGCATTTAGACGATTTCAAATTTGAAGCATAATTTACTAATGTAGCCTTGAATAAATTTTTATAATCAATACTGATAGGCTCCATGTCAGCTGTTTGTTCAAATAGCAGTTAAAATTCTGCCTCAAAATCAACATCGCATTTATTAGAAGGATGTATTCCACAAATTCGGCCCATCGATAGTGCTTCCATTGTTAGCTGATTGATAGGCACTTTTGATAAGTTCAGCACACGTTTTTCAAGATCGGTCGGTACTAAATCACACAAATCTCCAGGTTTTATATCTTATTTCAATTTATTCAAAATTCTTGCTTTATCTTTCGACATAACTGCCGGCAAAAAAAAAGAAATTTCATCCTTGAAAAAAGATTTAGTTCATCTAATACACAAGATACACACCCGATTCTTTCCCGTAGCACTACTTCATCTTCCTTCAAATGCTCAATTTTTGAATACGTCAGCTTTGTAAGATTTCTTCGGTTGACTCGTAGTTTGGACTTTCGTAAACTGCGCACCAAATCACCTGGGAATAGTAATTGTTTTATACACTGATAATAATGTTCTTTCCAAAATAACGTTTTTTACGCTCTACACATAAACGTTACTAGTTCATCTAGTTTTCTAAAAGATTCTTTTGAAATGCGAGCTTTAATAAAATTCATTGTACCCTTCCTAAGTGCAAAAACAAAAAAAATTATCAGATGCAAGAAACATTTCTTTCTCATAATCTCCTCAAGTATCTACTAATGAACATATTTTTATTTACAAATTGAAAAGCAAATCAAGACAGAAATATGTGAACATAGAGAGAGTTTGCAAAACTGAAACCAATCAATTGCGTGCGTCACATCCAGTTCAAGCTCAATGCCTGAACATGCTACTTCTGTTTGCATAAATCCGGCTGCAATTTGTTTATCCATAATGCTTTTTTGTTTTTGCATTTAGTAATTATTTTGGATGCTACGTCTGGAGAACATACGTGCGATGTTTCGATGACGTATATATATATATATATATATATATATATATTATTTAAATTGATTAACAAAGGCTTGGCACCGTCAGGAAAATCAGCTATTTCCGATCATATATTGGCAACGGGCACCCTGTCAATTCGACCAATTTCACAATTCTACATAAAGCAAAATCAGAAAAATTATTATTTATCTACGAGCACTTTACATAAAACAACAAGCACCTGACCTTAATATTCAAAAGTTTCATCAACATGATATCCTTATCGACTGGCCAAGAGTAACAAAATTCAACAACAATCTACTAGTATCCAGCCGAGAACAAACAGGCCCTCGACTAGAATCAACAAACGTACAATCGGATTGGCAACAAACTGAAGTGAAAATAACAGAGGCGCATACGATGACAGAAGTCTCCAAACAATGTGCGCGTTTAACACTGCAATCAACACTGGCGTTGTTACCACGTGAAAACTTTGCGCAACGAGGTGAAACGATCAATTATACTGGGAAAAATAGCACTTGTATATGTAACAGTGAACAATGCGCACAAATGGTTAATTCTCAAGCTATCAAAACAATAATGACAAGATCTCAGACATCACTTCGCAATACTGCGAGAATGACCCTTACATGCAAACACGCATACACACAAACACAAACGCATACACACTCACCAACTAGTCAAAACAAGAAACAGCAGTAAAACGAGTCAGATTTGTTACCACTAGCATAATCAAATGAAAACCCAAAATGTATAAATATGTATGATTGTATAAGAGAGGATTAGTATTCACGAAATAAACGGCCTTTATCCACTTTGTTATTTGTGTTTTCCTATTTATAAGAATACTGTGGTAAATTAAATAGGAATGGACATCATAAAGATTATATATATATATATATATATATATATATATATATATATATATATATATATATATATATATATATATATATATATACGCTTTCATCAAACATCAACGTATACTTTGAATAATAGTGAGTCTATCACCATATATATATATATATATATATATATATATATATATATATATATATATATATATATATGGTGATATTGGAGCTCACAAATTGTTTCTAAAGGTGTTACTCTAATAAGTATGACACGAATGCGTATAGCAATGTGAGAATCGTGTTTATGACGCTTTTGATGTACACCTCGGGTCCTATATGAACTAGTTTATTGCAAAATACGCCTTAACTAATATAAAAAGGCACATATTGGGTAGTTTGTTCGCACTGTCCAATATATAGATTTGGTTTATTTTTGAACTTACTTAAATGCGACACAACTGAATTTAAATAAAAAATACTAGTAAATATCTTAATCGAAACTATTCCACGTTTTACGTTAAATAAGAATTTTATAACGATAGCAGTTATTATAAAAAAGTGTAGGCCGAAAATACGTTTAAAAAAATGATTGCACGCCATCTATTAAAATTTCCGCTTGTTTATTTTAATTAGCGTAGAGTAGAGTCATTTAACCAAACGTAAAGCATCCGTTGGAATATTTGCTATCTTAATGAAAAATGTTTCCTTTGCCGGAAAGCAGGATGTAATGTGGGATAAGTATTAAATTAATTTAAAGAATTTTCCTCTTTTTATTTTCGCGATTTGTTGCAAATGTGGAACATAACTATCTATAATAAAATCAATCTAAATTATGCATATAAATTTTTTTTTTAATGTTTTAAAACATCTTAATTTTTCCGATGAGAAATTCTGGACTCTTTGTCCTCCACGGAAAGTGATGCAAGGAAAGTTTAAATTATTTTTGCGTTTTGACATTGATACTAGTAATGTTAAAGCTAATCATATTCCAATTCCAGTTTCTTTACATCGGATTATAGAAATTTATATAATATTTGTAATAATGAATTTTTAACATGGTTTACCAAAATGCGAGCTTTAAATAAAAGTGCGAAACTTTTCCTTTCGTAGTTAATCCGATGTAACATGCACCAGAGGAAAATTTCCATCTGGCCACATAAATCCTTATTGACTTCGCAGTGATCTGTACATTTGAAAGTGAAGTAAGCAATTATTTTGAATTGCAATTGAAACAAACCAGCTGTTGTCGTAAACTTTATTGCATCGTTGAACCAAATAGTTATTGAAATAACAGTTAATCTGCACAGAAACTGGCAACTTATTTTAGCATTTAATTCGTTCTTGATTTTTCTATACTAAATTGCCTTTGTTAATTACTTCATTTTAA
This sequence comes from Eudiplozoon nipponicum, assembly GCA_029291075.1. Taxonomy (NCBI): domain Eukaryota; kingdom Metazoa; phylum Platyhelminthes; class Monogenea; order Mazocraeidea; family Diplozoidae; genus Eudiplozoon; species Eudiplozoon nipponicum. Next base: position 12,800 of record JAQBSW010007122.1, read on the forward strand.
TGACATTTGTCTTAGCCCTATCCAGTTCAGTATATATTCACTCCACCGAACAGCTGTCAATTTAGTTTATTGATCAGAGAAAGGGAAATATTTTAATGTAACTATACGGACATTGTTTGCGCGGCCGGTGATAACATTTATTATAATCAAGTTTGCAAACTCTATATAAACACCTGACCCATTAAGTACTTACATTTTGTCAGTATAAACTAAAAATCGTATAGTGTAGTAAAGGCAATTCATCAAGTAAACCGGTTTCGTCCTTATTGAAAACTCATCACGTACTGGCCAAAATTTGTCGCGGACAGTGCTCGAACCTGTCGTGCCCAGGTTTGACCCCTGTCCGCGGCAAATTCTGGCCAGTATGTGATGAGTTCCCAATAAGGACGAAGCCAGTCTACTTGATGAATTGCCTTTGCTAAACTATACGAATTTTAGTTTATACTGACGAAATGTAAGTATTTAATGAGTCAGGTGTTTATATCAAGTTCGCAACCTTGATTAAAAAATTTAACCGAGAACACTTGATGAAAGAGTTCTCAAATAAAAACAAATCACAAATATTGACATAAAAGGTAAAGAAGGTGCAGAGTTATAGTTGAACAGCAAGTAAGATAGATAGAGGAATAATTCATCACGTATCAATTGATTCACACTGATGAAGCTAAATTGTTCGTTCGATTAAAGTAAAGGCAGAGAAGACACAATCAGCCTCACGCCAAATGCGCTCCACCACAATTGTCATACACGTAATTATGTTTTGCTTCATCAAAAGGCAAGGTGTATGGTTTAATTAAAAAATGCAGAAATTTGTAGAAATATTTAGAAATTTATTATATTTGCATTATAATTTACTGTTTTAATTTCTAGTTTTCAAATTTTAACAATTAATAGTTTTAAAAAGCGTATGAAAATTGCGTAATTGTTAAAATAATAAGAAATAAATTAGAAACGGTAGCCCAGGTGCGAGATTGTAAATATTAAAAGTGATTGCAACTATTTTGACTTATTTCTTTCGGCTATATATTTACCTTTCGCCATAAAAATAGAATATAACAGGCCAGACAAGGTCAGAATTAACTTTGGTCTACATATGAATCCTACTCCACATATTCGCCAATTCAAAATATCATGGCTCCAAAACCTATCGGTTGCTTAGTAATATTTGAACTTAATAACTACATTGTGCAGGTGAGATAAATCACAATAAGTACAAATTTCGAAGGGAGGGTTGTGACGCGCTCAGCATTATATGTCCATATATGTTGTTATTTTGAAGCAAATTATGCGCCACTTGTGTATTAAGGGCTACAATTTGTTTTCAGTTCTGTAGCCGACAGACATTTTTGAAAATTTGTATATTCGTAAAAAACGAAAATATCTATACGTTTCGTTGTTCCACTGAACGTTCTCCAATCTTTTTAAATATTCTACATAATTTCTTCACATACGACTATAAATTTGTGTAAATTTTATTCAAATATTCCTAATTTCGACAACAGCACTTCTCATGAAAGAATCTATGAAAAAATTTTTTTGGATGCTTGATATATGCATACACTTTTAAAGTTAATCAATAAAGCGTGGACAGGTTTGTCCGCTATCTATCAAAATATTATTTGAGCGCTGTCTTTTCTTAAACTGTTTATTTTCTATTAAGCACGTTGTTCATTGCATCGAAATTACTGACTAAAATGTCAAGTAAATCGACACAAATCAGAACTCAAAATAAAATGTTTTAAATTATATTTTATCATTTATAATGCCAAATCGTATGTTGCATTCGTTTGAATACTAAGACACTATCAGCTATCATTTACTTTTTTACCGACTGGTGATATTGAGCATGACTTATGTTTCGCTAAGCTGATTTAGTGTGTGTTAATCACTTTAATTTTAGACTAAATCTCTACATCTATGACATATTAATACAACAACAATCAATTTCAATTGAAAGAATAAAAGACTACTAGATGAACAGAAGTTTTCGAAAATCTGGATTTTTTAAGATTCTTATGGGTGGGCTTGTAATATTTTCTAAAATACGTAATCAGTTTAGAGATATATATATATATATATATATATATATATATATATATATATATATAAATTAATATCAGACGTGACAGTACAATAATTTCATAAAGAAATTCGATGTTTTTGTTAGAGCACATTGTTTTGTACTTCTGTAATCAATATGCCAATAAATAGTTACCTGAACAAAATGTGAATATTTAAATCCAAAAAGGTAAAGCGTTGACAATCCTTTTAGCAGAATTAATTTGTTTAAAGATAATATTAATAAGACAAGCTGCTTTACATTTTGTTAATTGAGAATTAATCAGTCGAAAAGTTAATTTAATCTAATCTCGCAGATTTATACAGTTTGCATGAAATATCTCGAACTTTCTGTGAAGTATGTGATGAAATATGATAAATCACCTAATTCACCTAATGCAAAGCAAACATTTTATTCCTATTCAATGCCCAATTATGCCCACTCTTATTTCCTAGAAATTGCTCATGAGTTAAAGCAAGATTTGGCACTTGACAAAATGTTTACTTTGTAAGTGACAATAATTTATTTCATCGTTTGTAATATTTAATTAATTAAGTGAAATTTGCAAGCGGCTGGAAATTAAGCAGGCTTATATTTGAAACTTTTGAATTAGAAAATAATCTGGCATTCGATACAGATGTTTGACAAATGCGTCAACTGGCAGAAGTTAGGAGAAATTTTAAGAATTATGAACATATTTGTATTCTTGAAGCCTCTTTCTTGTGCGGGACAATTGATAGCACTTGGTGGTCGGTAAAATCTTGAACCATTTATATTTCCATGTGAAAAGATTTGGGCCTTCATTGATGGGTTCTCACTTGCCCTTCCTTTTAAAAACATCCATTAACTACTTATTTGAAAATGACTTTGGAATAAGATATTCCGCCAATTTTTCCGAATTTTTGGGACATCATTTCCTGTCTCATCTTCAGGGTTGACACCATATTGATAGGAAAAATACAACTTGTGGAAAATTTGGTATCCTCATTCAGGAATAATCTTTCTATATATTTATTTTCATTCTCAAATTAATTTTTTATTGTATGCCATAATATCCAGTCTTCTTACCTATACCCTTATACACAAATGTATGCACAATTTTTTCCACGTCACCCCTTCACGTACACAACGACCTATATACACATATGTTTACTCTAATAAAGTGACATTCATTATATAACTATAAGCAAATCCTATTTATTAACACAAACGCCTATCCAGACGCATAGAAGGACGAAGAAAATATTTTATTTTGATCATATTTTGATAATCCTCAAATAATCTGTTTACCTAATTTCATACTGTGTGCAATAGGTTCCAACGTCGTTTTCATATAAGAAACTGATGGAAGGCTTCAAATGGATGGGACAAATGAGAACGCAGCAATCAAGGCCAAAAATCGGTGCACCACAAAATGTAAAGGTTTGAAGATTCTACATACCTACGAGTGATATTAATTGTCCTGCACAAGAAAACAGCGGCAAGAATACAAACGACGAGGTCGGCACTGCGCAATTTGCATCAACAATTATGCATTATAAACTAATTTTCTGCTTCAGCGGTTTCATTTTCTTTTGTTGAATTACATATCACGTCTTTTTTAAACACGGCCTATTAAAGTAGCCAAAATGGTTTATCCTTTTTTTCTCGTATAATCCGTGCATTAGAACAACACAAATTCACATCCAGCCGTAGGGAAACTTAAACATAACACACCTGAAGCGTAAATGCAAAATCCTTGAAATCGCAAGAAAATTTCTCCTTAATTCTTATTCAGTACATATTTCGCTCCTACGAGGACAGTTCTCATTAAACAATATTATTCTGAAAACACAAATCAAGGTTGCATAAGCAGTTTATTGAGTATTTATTTGCAGAAAATTACGATGTGTCCGTAACAGATTAGATATACGTAATTGCTTTGATTGAACATAGAAAATTAAAATAAAGCACTAATTTAGCAGAAAATTGAGTATGAATTCCATGTGAGACAGCGTAAAGATAGAAATTTACATCAAATGACTAAACCACAAAGGCACGATTTGATTTTAAATTAGCATTTTCTCTCGTATTACATTCAAAATGGGCAGAAAATCGACTTGTTCATGTTCCGACGTGAAACTGAAGTTTTTATGCGCTTCAAGGTAGCATTGAAGCAGATTTCGTGATTTCAAACTGTTTTTATGAACAAGGCAGATATGATCACAGACTCTATATAATGTACGCATTTACCTGTCACAGGTTTATTATGTGTTCTTAATATGGCCTGGAAAAATCCCAACCATCATTAGAGATATGTGGCTCCCCATTGTAAGATCATCAATTTTTTTGTGGATGCTTGTATTAAAATAAAACTGTACACATCTCGTGCATAATAAAATAAGCTTGCATAAAGTATGACCTGGTACTGACGATGGTAGCATGTTTTGGTCTACCGCTTGAACTGCACTGTAATGACAGAATGGAATTAGCCATTTACAAAGTTCTATGTATAACTAAACTGCAGCTGACTTTATGAAAGTAGAAAGGCGTGTTCGACCACTGAGATTGAACTAGAGGCAATGTACAAAATAATTGTTTTTTTATCTTTCAATATATATATATATATATATATATATATATATATATATAAGATGTGAAGTTTTAGCACATAGAAAATATAAAAACTAAACTCATAAGGCAAGCAGTTGACAATTTTCCGCAATCGTAAACCATTAATCTGAATGCTTTATACCGCTTAAGTTAATTAACATTGAGGCATTCCAATATAAATGTTTTTCGCTCTAATTTTGTCAGTCATGCTACGCATGCACCCTTCGCCGGCTATTAAAAACAATTAGCCAAAAGGGTCTTTGCAACAATCGATTGACTACCATGTTCTACAAAATGCAATAAGCCAAAACTTTCAAATTAATTTGCACATAGCCTACCTTTTTATATTAATAAGCCTGAATAGTTATTCATTTCTCACCGACGTGAAATGTATTATATACCAATACTTTGTATCTGAACTGCCAAAGGTCAAAATAAAACTTAAAACTAGATACTCAAATGTCATCGAATTTATGGTAATAGTGGAAAATCTGAAGCGAAATAACCTTTGTTTTTTGCGCAAGGCATGAAAGAATATGACTACATAGGAATAATATGTAAGTATATGCATGCGAGCTGTAATCTAATAAATAGGGCTTTCATCAAAGTTGAATTAGTCTATGCACACAGTTTGGATTAAGGCTGGACCAGTTTCTTTGCCAATAAATTTCTTGCTTGAAAACTGTTCAAAATTGCTTAAACGCCTGAAAATAGACGGTTGCTTGAACAAAGCTAATGATAAAATTGGCTCTACAATATTTATTTTTATTTTGCATATCTGTGGGTTCTTGGCAAAATCGTCTTTGCAAAATTATCTGCATCTGCTAAGTAAATATTTCTTGGTGTTTTTTGCTTGACAATGGAATTGGTCTGAAAAATGCCTCTCCTTTAAGCTGATTATTTATCTTCCAAATCAAAGAGATATTGCATTTTTTATCAAACGAAAAATGTATGTTATGTGCATGTTACCGAACCTTGTGTCAAATGATTAATATATGTACAATTTAGACGTATTTTAAAAAAATGCTGTAACTTTTAAACACAGAGTCTGAAAATACTGCATTGTTTTTAAGCCTGACATATAACCCCAGGTGCGCTGTTTAGTTTGCTATTTTAATTAAACTCTCAAATATGATATCTGGAGAGCCAGATTAATTCTGGATTATGGATTTTGCCGTCTGTTTATAATGAAATTTCCACCACCCTATTTTTTTATGAATAAATTGCAACGAGGTACGTGATCCCATTGTGATGGTTATTTTCGCAGGTTATCTGATATGTGTTATATTGTCAGCATAATAGGTTGAATAATTCTATTTCCAACGTGCGTTTGGCGAAAACACGATAAACTGTTATGTAGAACTATGCATACATTGACCAACATAAATTATTCAAGGAATGAGTCAACTCCATCCGTAGACTTTTAAATAAAATGTAGATACATAATTTTGACTTTCCACGTTATCGACAGGTATACGTGTAGGAAGAGGTATATACCTTCATCATGCTTAGCGAAAGTGTATCAAACCTCGGGCGAATAACCACTCAGTTTCATCAAATAATTAATGTGCTACTATCAAAGACGAGAAATAAACAATAATTTATCATGCTTAGATAAGAACATTGACATTGCAAAGACATAACCTGGCGTAATTCAAAGTTGCATGCGTTTCGAAACAGGAAAATTGGTAGAGCTGCTGAAATAGCACAAGAATTCCAAAATGTAATTTAAAAATATTATTCTCCAGTTTAACTGTCAGTAGATCCTGTAACGCAAGGAAATGTTGGGCTTCTGTTAGAGTTATCAAGTTGTAGTTAATTGCTTGCATAAATGTTAGAAATATCCTCATTTCTCAGCCGTGACGCAACTCAGAGGAAAAGAAGTTAATTAGTTACATTTGTTAAGATAAATGTGCAGCGTTCAGGCCTTTCGAAACAACGACATAAACCCCTTGAAAAACTTCAATTTAAGCTGACATTTCAACTTTTAAATTTACGTTTAAATAGAACATTTCCGTGAAAATGTACTTGCTATGCACTAAATTAATTCCATAGCAAGCAAGCATTCCTTGTGTAGATATATCAGAATATTTGTGAAGTACACAACACGCATCGTTCTGCGTTCTACTTACCAGCAACTTGATTCTTTCCAGCCTCCGCTGCGCCAGCTGCTCCAGCGAGACCACCGGCCGCGGCCGCCAATGTCGCCACTGCTTTAAATTTCACGAAATCTGCATCCAAATTGAAACTGACAACGGTGCTGCTCTCGAAGTCGTCATCCTCGTCATCGTGACTTTTTCCGTCGTCATCGTCATCATTCCCGCCACTGTCCGCACCGTCATTAACGGCAACATCCTGCTTAACATGACGCAAACACAGAACCGATTTTTTACTTAATTGGCATAAACACCTGCCCTAGAGGTACCTACATTTATCAGTATTAACTAAGCATTATTTAAAGTATTAAAGACAATTCATCCAGTATTTGTGTATTAGGTGTTGCGCACCTAGTTACAAATTAGTTAAAATATGACAAGAAGGATAAATCAAAGACAGCGTTAACAAAAAGTATAATCCGTAATATCGCAGCAGTGGCGGTTACCGGCGTTTCATCAGTAAAAGACGGCACTACGTCCTATGCGAACCATATATTTCGGTGCGGAATGTGGTAAAATAGGACGGTACAATATACCATACGTATGTGAAAACCTCAAGTAGTGAAGCTAACTTCATACGAAGTCTTTGAAGATTCGACTACACAGTCAAATCACTCTATTATATATATATATATATATATATATATATATATATATATATATATATATATACATGCATATATATATACATATGTATATGATATATATACACATATATATATGCATATACATATATACAGCAACAACAAAGGGTACTACCACCATGGCTATTGGGTCAGTACACCATAGCAAACAGTACGGAACCAAAAAGTATCGCCCAAATTTCCAGCAACATATAACTGTTATATATTCAACGATCAGAAGTCATGATTACCACGAAATGTGATAACCCATTTTATGCAAAGCCAGAGTCTATGGATTTGTCGAAGAAACAAGTGTGCAGAATTATTTGAAATTCAAAATTGTGGTGAACTTTAACATGCATTGTTATCCGTTATGTCGGTACCATTTACTGACTCGGCAACTATAGTATTGGTACCATGCAGCTTTTCGGTACCATAATTTTGGTATCAGGTACTGCCACAATATCCATACCGTTGGCATCCTTTACAGCTTGAGTATATATATTATATAAAATTTGTTGGCTTTGAAGTCACATTTTCGAAGACATTGTATGAAGATTATATGAAGTTAACTTCACTACTGAAGGTTTAAATAATTGTATTGAGATTGTACCGTCCTATTTCCATATATTCCTCATCCAACATTTGTATATAGAGAGAAGTATATATATATATATAAGCATACATATATAGGTTAATGGCGTGTAAAGTCTGCTCCTCCTACTGATGAGCCACCAGTAAGATTTGTGAACGCAGAATGCGTGCACGAGATTATGTACTTTCTATTCATTCTGTTCCTTGGGTTTTATCCTCTTCAATAGCAGATGAATTATTTGAGCTTAGGAGAGCAAAAAAAGTTAATACAATACTGTATATATATATATTGTTTTTCCCCACAAAACATTATCTAATTCAGACCAATTATCTAAAAATAAACATTATAGTAAGAATAGTGGAGTAGACACACGATTATAAAAAATTAGTTTAATATGCATTTTCAAAATAAACCGGAGCAGGTTTGCATTGAATATCGATAAAGAGTTGTTGAGCAGGAATTTAATAAATTTCATTTGCAAATGATGATCTATTATTTTGTAAAATTCCTTGCAAGGTTATTAAGGCAATTTATGTTAAGTTCCTAAACGCGATGGCGCGCTTTAGATTTTGAAATATTTAGTTGAAATTGATTCAGAACCTGGGGATAAAACGTAAAAAGTCAAATTTTGTTTTGAATGCATAAAATATTTAAGAAAACGTCTGACTTTTATTGAGGTGCGAAATTAAATTTCCCCTGGTAAAGTTTTGTGGCCTCGACAGATTTACTTAGGGCTTGGGCAATTCATAGATCTTGCTAAACACCTTATAATTTGGAAGCTAGATTATTGTTGTTTAATAATTCGATTGAAAATGGTGTTGTATAGATAGCAGTTATCAAATAAAAAATTAAAATTTAGTTTTTTTTTAAATGTTATTTATTATAACATATTATAACAAACTGAAATTGAGACATAAAGCATAATTGCCTACATCATCAACATCTCGATACTTTCTGCTAAAAAAACCCATTCTTCCAGTACCGCGTTTGCTAGTTCTGCCTTTAGCTTCAATTGAATTATTTAGACCTCTGTGACGAATTTGATCACCAGCCATTCCATAACCAATACCGCCCACTCCGTTGTCAAATATACCATTTCCGGAGTCTTGATGATAGGCAGCATCATTTCGATAAGATGACGGGACATTGCTATTTGGAATTCCTCCGTTACGCAAGATTGTTCCGTTCCTTTGATGCTGTTCCTGCTCAAGCCAAGACGATGAGTCGGCTCCTACCTCTCTTACGGTTAGTTGGCCTGCCTGTAAATGATGTGCATTATTCTGGGCACCAGGTCGTCGGTTGAAGGCTAGATTTTGGCTGCCTCCCATTGAATGCGGCAAATGTTGATTTCTAAATAGTTTAAAATATTATCAACGTTTTACAGTTAAATCACTGATGTCGTTTCGAAAGGAAAATGAAACAGGATTTTAAAACGTTGAGCATGTACATTTTGATGAAAAAAGTCGAACAATTTTCAAGCTCATAATTGTTGCCTGATTTACAAAATTCTTCATTTTATGTGAGGTACTTCATTAAAGTTTTCAACGCTCCGAGAGGAAATCCTATCGGTATGCAAATAAGCATTAAAAACACACAATAATTAAAAATGAAACCCAAAAATTTGTAAACAATACAATATATTTATCAAGATGCTATTTGTAAACTTTTAAGAAATTAATTTTTTATAGCACTTTGGTTATAAAAATATGAGCAAAGTTCAAAGCACATAATTTTGTTACGTATTCAAGCGGCATTATTCTCACGTACGTTTGTGTGTATGGGTGAGCCGATAATAAAGACTAGGTATTTATGCATAACTAAACTATAATAAATCTAAAATAAATAAAAATAAATTATTCTACCTCGACGTAGGATACCTAATTTCTTTAAATCAAGTTTGCGAGCTTAAAATAAGCACCAACCCAATTTTATTCAACCAGTCGTCGAACAACATAGCAAAACTACCTTCAGTCGCACGCAATGACGCGTTTCGACCTTCCATGATTATCACCAGAGTACGACGGCAAACTGACTAGAGAGGATCATGCCGCACCACATATATATAGTAGTCTTGCATACATTGTACCTGACAGTCACAAAAATTTACTGTTTGCCGCTTTTGCTACACATACAAATATATCGACAATACAATTAAACAATCATTGATTGCGCGGGTGGTAGTATCAATACTTTAAATTAAGTTTGCGAGCTTGAAATAAATACCAATTCTATTGAATTTAACTATTCGTCTAACAGCATAGCAAAATTACTACCAGTCCCCATTTTTCCTAATCTGTACATTTTAAGAATATTGTATTGAATTTCTGAGGGTAGGCAGTGGATTGACTAACCACAGCATCAAGAACAGGCCACAAAAATTATATTTTATCTGTATCAATTAACAGAACACGTGTGAAAGTCTGCAGAACGACAGGAGCAGTGGAACCCATAAATCAATGAGACAGCCATGTCAAGCAGCGCAAAATTTATGGTATTTAAGCTTTTACCAATCAACAAATAATAAGCAAGGACCCGTAAAATCTTAGGTCGGCCAAAAACGCACGATGAAAACGTTAAGCAAAGCATGCATAATTTAAAGCAGAAGCCTGTATTACATATTCTCAGCATAGGAACACATTTCTTAAAAAGGACAACTGAAGATTCTGAGCTTAAAATCGATACGATCGGGAGTGAATTAAGAGCGTAAAAAAGTAACAAACTAACAATAAACGTTTTATTCATCAAATTCTATAATCGTGTTAAGCATAACCAATCTTAACAGAAGAACATTTATTCGAGAAAAACTGAGATAATTAATTAAGCCCATCATACTTCAAAGCGTTGCTATCTGTTTATAGATAAAGGTATTTCTAAATGTCGAGAAAAACGGCGAACGGAAAGGAATACAGAATAACTTGTCAGATAAGGTAAAATGATTGCCATATTATCTGGATAAAAGGTAAATTAGGCTGTTTGCAAAACAGCTGACTTGCATTGGTGGTTGTCTTGCGATTCCAGTGATGTTTTCGGTTATTGTGCCACAGCCAGCAGGTTTTAAATGTAGCATTTTGGGAAACAGAGCGACCATGGAGCAGGTGTACAGCAGTGCGGTAGATTTTTTTCAATGTGCAATTGGCTAAACGGTGACTAGAGCTTATGCGATGTTCGCCTACTTAATTTGTTCATTCTTAACACAACCAAAAAAATAATCATGTTTAATTAAACAACTTATTTCAAGGTAACGAGAGACTCATCCAAAACCATATTAAGTTGCAATATTTCTAAGATGTGAATTTTGAGTAAATTTTTTATACAATGTGGTTTGATCCTCGTTAGTCAGTTGGTGTGGCTGATGGCGATTGAGCTATGTTATACGATCGGTTAAAAGGATGATTCAGTGAATATTTGCAGGTAGGTAAATTCGATTTAATTAGTTTTTATCATCAACCGCACAATAACGGCTAATATGGCATTATTATTGAAATTGTAAATAGATGAATGCAGAAACTATTTCGCGAGTGTGAAATGTATCACCTTCTTTATGTTGAGACTTATGTTCTAATTTATGCTTCATTGTAACGTAAAAACTAGTATATTAAAGAAGAACATAATTATAAGAAAAAACATGTGTTTTATTTATTGAAAACCTTTGGCACAGTTTTCCATGACTACGCAGCAAAAACCATACTCGTGTGCAAACCTATCTAAATTTATTTGAATATCTACCATACGCTGCAACAAAATACAAATATTATCTAATCGTAATATATATATACATACAATATATAATGGCAGAATTTTAATCATATAGAATTTATGAGAGTACATCAATTTTTGTATCAGGTAGCAAAAGCAGTTCATCCAGTAAACTGCTTTCATCTATATTAGAACACTTATATTTGCTTTCTTCAAACCAAGTTTGCGAGGTTGAAATAAACACCAATCCCATTGTATTTAACCAGTCGTCGAACAACATAACAAAACTACCGCCAGTTGTTCGATGACGGGTTAAGTAAAATGGGATTGGTGTTTACTTCAAGCTCGCAAACTTGATTTATAGAAATGTTACAACCACCCGCGCAATCAATTATTGTTTAATTGTACTTCCACTTGCTGTCCAGTATTTGCCGGAGCTCATAAAATTTAGATTATTGGACAATGTCCATCGTGCAACTACACGATAATTGAAGTCATACACAAACTTATGTTTCTGGTTAGCCTATGCTATCGATATACACCTAAAATTAAATAAGTCAAAGAATGCAATGTATCAAAAAGATCAAATTAGCCTTTAACGAGTATTTATGACGTCTTTTTGAACATTCACGATGTCGGGGTTTAAATCTGGAAACATTAAGTTTAGCTATGTGATTTCACCTCTACATCAGTAAAGCCGCGCATCACAAGTGATTATAAGCCATGTACCAAACTTTATTTTTTGGTTCGCTTATTCTTCAACGCATTCAGATTAAATTTCCAAACAGCTGTTACCGAATGTCCTCAAATGCATGCAGGCAGAGAATCAGGTAACCACATACGCTCGAAAAGGCAAAAGTTTAAATTCATAGAGACAGAAATAACGATGTTGGTTTTAATTTTCATAAAACATTTCTTATTTTTGGTCGTTGGCGTACACCAATATGCTCAGCTTCGAAGTAGTTAGTCAGTTAGCGCCGTCAGTATATCCGCAAAATGAGGGATAATTCAGTTCGCAAAAAGAAGAACTTTGGGGAACGATTATGAAAGGTTGAAAGCGTCAGTATGTGCGATTTTCGGTTACTAAGATATTTTATGCGACAGATTTAATGAACTATGCTTGGTATTTCTCTCAAGTATACAAAATTGTGTTATTAATTTGATGCGCTACCAACGCAATCAATCATTGATTTAGTGTACGAAATAAAAAGGTGTTAACAGAACTGCAACACAATTATATTCATAACAAATCGTCCAGCAGACATTTCCAGTCAAGAAAAATGCATTTGAGACTACAATGCTTTAGCGTATTTGTTTTTCCCTAGCTGTTAAGATACAATGTTATTCGTTTTCTTATCAAACTCGCAAACACAATTACAGAACTAAAAAGCAGTTTATTAATTTTCCAAAGAATTGCTTAAAGAATTTCATTTTTAATTTTTTACTAACGTAAAAGAAAATCACATTTCTCTTCAGTAGACATTAAATTGCTGAAAGCAACACAAAATTGACCGTTTCTTGCTTATTTAAGAAAAAGAAAGTTGCACCTAACCGTTGTATCAATGCATAGATTTCAGAATTTCTAATGGTAAAAAATTGCCGAATTTCATGTTTTTCGCTTGCTTTTCCTTCCTGATTGCTTGGCTAACATGGAAGCATCTGATGAGCTTAGAAATTGACCGCTTTAGCAATTTTTAATCTCTTTGACAAAAATTTATGGGTTGCATTGCATTCACCAAAGAGTAACCAGTCAGCATGGCCTTGTTAAGGGTATCAGAGAATGACAAAGAATTGAGTCCGCCTCTAGAGCTTGTTCCTTCTGTCTGCCTATTGTGACCTTTCTTACAGCAAAATTTGTGGGCTTATCGGAACCATATTGACCTTATTTTGTTTTTTGAAGTTTTAGTATGGGCAGAAAATATTTGATTTCCTATCACATCAAACTTTCATAGAATTTTAAGAAGAAAATCTTTGTAAAGCAACAAGCCTAGAGCAATATAATAACTGATTATACAATATTGAGAAGAGAAGTACCAGATTACTAAGCTCCTTGTTTCAAAAGCAGATAAACAATAGGCAAGGTCGAACAATTTTTTTATTGGCTTCGCTTTAGTAGACATCATCATTTTTAAATATCTTGCTTTGTACTTGCAAACCTCCTTATTATTTGTCCAAAGTGCAATGGCATATTCTTCAACTGAAGTTAACGAGCTCGATGGAAACACCAATCCCACCTCATCTCAGCAGTCGTGAAGCATAGAAAAACTCACACCAGCCATACGTATTGATGATGAACATCAGAGCACAACGGCAAAGGAACAATTGAGAATCGCACCGTGCTCCATGTATTAGAGTAGTCTAATATAAGCCATGCCTAACAAGAAATGTCGGCTACACAATTTAAATTCAGTCACGTAAGTAAATATTTCGCTGTGTTAATCCCACATATAAAAGTTATACATTTAAAAAATCATAGACTTCCCAGGTGGCTTTGGTCTTCGTCTTAAGCTCACAAACCAAACCTAATGAAATAGGGTCACAGCCTATAAAACCAATGATTGTTCAACAATTATGTATTCGAAATTGCGAAATTGTCCATAGTCATAAAACCATCTTTATGACCAGTATATATATGTTTATATAATGTCTACTATAAAATGAACAATAAAATATTTCTTGACGAAAGAAACCTTGAGATTCAGACGATTTGTTGTTTCAAATCAAATGCATAACGCATATAATTCACACATTTAAGATTATAATTTGAAACAATTCTAACTAGACAACGATGTTATTTTAAAATAGTAAAATTAATACACAAAATAAATTAATTTTAGGCAGACTATTAGATAGATGCCTAATAAATTATTACAGATTATATACAAAAAATTAGGAGAAATTGTAACTCAATATTCAAATATAAAATTTAATTAATATAACGAGAATTTATGTGACTAATTCCTAAAATTTTCCGTTTTGGGTAACATTTAATTTGCAGTCCAAATCGAGAAACGCGCAAGAACGTTACTCCCAGAGCCCTGCTTCAAAAAATTAGTATTCAAATTAAGATTCATTAACTTGATCATATAGATTACTGTAATGCCAAATTCTGCACTGATAGCCAGGCTTCCGTATGGGCCTCAATAGTGTGAAATCAAAATTTCTCTCTAATGCTTTGAACAGATTATTAGCTTATACGTAATATCAAATCGCTTTTCTCATGTAAAATAAATTTAGATTCCGAGTTAAGTAATAATGCTGGCATCTGCATTTCAAATAAGAAATATATCATGTGTGTGAATGTGCATTTATCATACCACAGTTATGCACTTCAACGTTTAAAAGTATCAATTGCTATTAGCCAACGCTCAACTCGACTGTAATATCTACTATTTTATACAGTGACTTTATTCAGGCAAAATGGATAAATTTAGATTAAGCACACGTAAGGCAACTACAATCAGAAAGTTGAAAACATGCATGCCGGGGAACGCGCAGACATATACATACTCGTACAACATATTATGACTTCATATACAAAATTATTTGCTTCTCAATTAAAATTACAAATTCATAATAATAGTTGAACAAAAATTATACACCAGCTTGAATGTTATTATTCATTCTTTTGTCATTATCGTTAAAACTGCAGTCTAATGGCAAACGTAAAAAATTGTTTGTTCCAAATATTTAAAATTGACATATATATATATTTATCACCAAACTAGTTTACATTTAGTATTAAATTTTGAAAAAGCTTCGCGTTACTAGCGAATGTAATATAAAAATAAAAAAATATAAAAGTAAACAAAAAGAGTTTGAAATAATTTAGATTACAATTTTATGAACTCAAATAGAAACAAAGTTTAAAATTACAATAGTGTGTAAGATTTCACTTTTTGAGTATATTTAATTTCTGATAACAGCAGTAAAAGTTTAATTCTAAGAATTTGTAATAAATTTGTAGTCCATAATTCTCATTGAATGGTTTGTGAGACCTCTAACTCTAACTGAGTAAAGTCACATAAATATAGAGACTAATTTCTAGCATTTAAAAATAATGAGGCAAGAGATCAATTTTATATGCAGTCTATTTTATTTTAAGACCAACTTCTAATAAAATGCGATAATTCATAGACATTTGGTCGATATGTTTCCCATTCAATAAATTAATAATATCATTTTAATAAAATTAGTAAAATTAATCAATAAAATATTTGCGAACAAGTTTGCATATTGAAAGCTTAAAAATGATTTCTGATTTATGTTCAAATTATTTAGAATATTTTTCGAATGCGAGGTTTAATACCATTCATAGTACGTTTAACTGTGTAAAATTGAAAAAAAATATCACATATTTCAAGACATAGAGGTTAAAAATAAGATTTAAGTGTCTTTGAATGCGACGTCTTTGGTTATAATTGTTCCATTTGGGGAAAAAATTGTCATTATATTTAATGTAATAGACCGGAACATATTACCATCTCCGGTCCCAGGTCATACTCTACACAAAGTTAGGTACAGTTTGTTGTGCAGAACTAATATATATATATATATATATATATATATATATATACAATTGTGTATTTGGTGATGCTCAGCTATTAACAAATTATTTCAAATATGAACAAAAGACAGGATGAACGCAATTTATAATCTCGCACATATCCGTTTCGTGCTTACTGGCGTTTCATCAGAAGTAGCCGGTATTACGCCCTTTATCCATTACATATTCGCGAGAGGAATGTGGGAAAATATGACGCTACACAGGGTTATTATACTTTGCACGAAAGCTGCAGAGTTACGTTTTAATGGTTGAATTGATTGAAGGTGTGGCAAAGGATACCCCTTTTATTCAGTGTTGATTACAATTTTCACAGACCATCTTAAGAACAAACTTAAGCTTAAGTAATTGTGCATAATTCATACGGTTTGTTGATTCAAAATTTCAAAGTACTTAAAAACATGTCCGAATCACGAAAATTGCTTTAATGTTTTCCATTTAGTTTATAAAAATATCAGTTTCATATCAGAGCTTGAGAAAGACGATTGTCCGCTTTTCTAGATTGTTATATTAAAGAGATACATATGGTAAATTAATTAATACAATTTACCACAAAACATTCTGGAGAGCACAGTATAGCATTGTGCCAGTTTCGTGCCTTTTCAATATAAACAATCAAAAGCTCACAGCTATTTTTCAAGGATTGACGGATTTTTTCGTCCACATTCATATGCTGATTAATATACTAAAAAGAAAAAATATATAATGCCTAACTGCCTTACTAGACAAAATGTTAAGTTAATTATTAAAGGTAACATCAAAAGAAATAGACGTTTTTAGGACCTGAACAAAAGCAATTTATCTGAACATCTCATTAAAAGAGGGAAGCTGTTTGTAGATGGAAATGGTACCATGAATTCTCTTTTGATTAGTTTCTTTCAATGGATTTTCCTATTGGACATGCACGACGAATTAACTCGTAATATATATGTACTAATATCTACATTAATTCACAGTCATAAGATAATTCTAGGCATTCGCAACATATTATGGGTTGTTCTAAAGAATTAATTCCAAAGGTTTGTGCCATGAGTTCATATTTAATCTAAAGTAAATAAAGTTGGACAATGTCTAATACAGCATATATATTTATTGTTTTAAAGTCACAAAATACAGATTAAGCACTCAACTTACTATTTCTTAATGAAAAACTGTATATCTACTTTAGAAATTTGTTTAAATGAAATATTTTTTTGCTAAAATCATTGACCCTGATTGACAAATTTTAATCGAGTTAAAAATTATCGCTGGCAAACATAATTCTCTGCTATCTAAATATCTTTTGGGGAGTAGATTTAAAATTATATGTGGCACATTCCTATTAGAGCGAATATTTTCAATTTTAATCACCTTACAGCTAATTGTATTTGAATAATTTTTAAAACACATTTACGGTGGGTAATAAGAGTTTAATTTCTGAACATATTTCGTTTGCGTCGAAATTGAATTTGAACACTCACACAAATAAATTTTCTTCATTATATTTTTGAAAAATGTTTCGAACGACCTTTTTATTAGCAAAAGCATGTACTATGTCTTAATGACAAAATAAGTCTAAAATTTTTCGTTTTTGGTTTGTCTACCAATGTAAACTATAAACGATGAATTTTTAGATATTATTCGCCTGGTTAAATATTTTTGTTTTAAATTTTGTAATTATTATTAGTTGTTTTTAATAATAAGATAAATACGATAACCCACAATTATACTTCATGAGAATTGAAAAAAATTGTAAAACTATTTATTTTGTAACTGAGAATTAGTGCAATGAAATCACATCTTACACCAGTTGCAAGGAACAAAATATATTCTAGTTAGGATGTAAGAATGAATATTTCTAATTGTCCTAAAGGTACCAATAAAACTTTTCAACCTTTAAATATAGAATTTTCATTATTTGTGTACTTTAATGGTTCATGCAAATTTTAGACATAAAGCATTGAGTGTAGATATAAAGTTGTTCGGTCATAAATATTCACGTAAATTGTGACTTCTTAATGACTAGATGATTTTGAACACGAGATTTAACAAAATTCATATAAGCATTCCCAAGTTTTAAGAAAAATTGAACCATGCCAATTAAAAAAAAGGTTTATTTTTTTCATTTAATGTAGTGTCAATAAATGCACATATATGCTTATTGAATGGTAGAATAAACATAGAATTAAAACAGGAAGAGTGTGCGATAAAATGCAGCGACGAGACGTTTCCGTGCACTAAAACTAGCCAAGGCTCAGTGCCACAAAACGATTTATCTGATTGAATAAAACATGTATTTTTTACATCCCTAGAGCGGTTTAATATTTGTAGATAGACGATGAGAATATGAGAAAAAAATTCTTTTTGTAGTTGAAAAAAAATATTTACATGAGAAAAGTACTGACAATAAAATTGCATAATACTTTATAACAATAATTGTT
Organism: Eudiplozoon nipponicum; assembly: GCA_029291075.1. Lineage (NCBI taxonomy): Eukaryota > Metazoa > Platyhelminthes > Monogenea > Mazocraeidea > Diplozoidae > Eudiplozoon > Eudiplozoon nipponicum. The sequence goes on from JAQBSW010007122.1 coordinate 31,505, forward strand.
TGCGCGGGTGGTGGTAACAATTCTTTAAATCAAGTTTGCAAGCTTGAAGTAAACACCAATCCCATTGTATTTAACCAGTCATCGAACATACAATGGGATTGGTGTTTACTTCATGTTTTGTTATGTTGATCGATGACTGGTTAAATACAATGGGATTGGTGTTTACTTCAAGCTCGCAAACTTGATTTAAAGAATTGCATAATACTTGTTTTACATCTACAAATATTTACGCTGAATGGAAATTGTAGTCATTCTCGTTCTGTTTTTCATAGTCATAATTAGGTGATGTTTTCAAAATTAAAAATATTATCATTTAAGCATTCCAATTTTAAAAATCTCAAACGTTATGGATTAAATAAATAGCACGCCATTTTTTATTGTTATTATGGATTGTGCGCCTAAATTAAAGATAATTCGATATACTGCTGAAATTTTCACAGAGAATATTTAACTGTTTTCCGCGAAATGCAACAATGGAAATAAACACGATTCTGATTCTCTTTTGAGCCTAGTTAATTCGTTTCAAATGTGATAGATATAACATACACGTTTTGTCCTCCTGACTGAGCACTACTGCGACGTCCACTGTCCGCCGGCATTGTCCCTCCACGTCTATGACTTGCTCGTCTGTTTTCATCGGCCATGTGGTTTATATTTTGGTGTTGATCGCGTGCCCTTGACTTTCTCGACTGTGGCCTACTCGATGAAGACTCGTCCAGTGAAGGCGTGTCTCGGGCTAAAGGTGCTGGACAGATCACCTGCCAATTAAATAGCCAATAAGTTGAAGGTATGCAGATAACATCAAACCAAGGTGCAATAAAATTTGCTTGACGAATTACAGTGTGTTAAATTCAGAGCAGCAATTATTAAATATTTAAAAAGAATTACATGATTATAACAAAAGATGAGTGGAGGTGCTACAAATTTGCCTTGAATCTAATCAACTAATTATATCAGGGTTTCGATTTGTATACAGGCATTAACTTCATCAAAAACATATGCATTTGCCAGTTAAAATTTATCATAATGTAATGTAGAAAAGAAAATTTATTTAATTGACGCGTTTAGTCACTACTAGGTGCTCTTTTATTACTGGTCTGCATTTGCCACGAAGAGCCTTGTCCGCGACCTTGTTTTAAATAAATGTTATGACCACTTGCGAAACGAATTATGGTTTAAATATCTAATTATTTGTACAATTAAATAATTTAGACTCAACTTGTCTCTATCTATTTTCCTTTTTTCGTCTCTACATATAAATGTGCTAAAGATTGGTGCTTCAGAATAAGAATTAAAAGAATTATTGCTAAATAATAAATAATTCTCATTTGCATTATTTAAGTTCCACCAAGGCTTCTCATTTAAATTACTTATGTTAATTTGAATAATTAATTCTAGAAATGATTTTTAGTAATATTTCTGTAAGGAGACTGGTACCTTACCTTATATAAATACAGGAATAATTATGCTCTATATTAAACTTTATCGTGGTAAATTCGGCGAAATGGTGATTTTATTTAAACATACTAGAATCACAAATAGCGCATTCATTTCACATGAAGTGATGCTCAGTGCCCGGTTTATATAATATCCTCAAGTGCACAATAGGCTGCAGTGGAGAAGATGAGAAAAATATTGCGAGAATGCAGCACAGTGCTACCACTGACATGTAAAATAAATTAAAATGATAATAAAGAAAAAATCGAATTGAAAGTTTAAAAAAATATTTTTTGTGAGATGTTCTTCTTTGTTGTGCAGGATGATCATCAAATCTCGCATATTCATGAATTTATTTCGTGCTTATATGACTTTCGCTAGACGTTTATAGATAATAAGAATGATCATTAAACCAAAGTACACGTCGTGTGTGTTTCCGCAATGACTGGGGTGGGTTCCGCACAATAAGTAATAACCACTAAAAACGTTGGTTTATAAAAAATTCCGGACTGACCTTAACATTTCGGTTCTGCATTTTCAGCTCCTTCATCAGAAATAAATAAGACTGTAAGCACTAATCACAAGGCAATATATTAGTAGATGCATAATTTTACGTCAAATGAAGTTTATATATATATATATATATATATATATATATATATATATATATATATATATATATATATATATATATATGGTCTCAGCAAACAAATAAAGTAGCATCAACCAGTTAGGCAATTCATCCGAAGTCGGTGTCGTCCCATCTTGAACTATTCAAGTATTGTATCAAATCTGTCATTCTCCGAAGTTCGAGCTCAATTAGTACTGCAGCCAGTACATATATATATATATATATATATATATATATATATATATATATATATATATAGATTATACTAACATTTTAATGAAAAATATTAAACGTGGAACCTAGAAATAGATGTTTTATATATTATTATATTACATACCTGAAGATTTCCTACACCAGCCCTAGCTGGTCTATGTGAGGTATGACCACCATTCACAAAATCAAGTGTCGGGATTCTGTTTGCCAGGTTTTGGCAATCTGTTTGTTGACGTGCGTAGTGCGCCTCACCCTGACTATTGTACACGACTAGCGGTTGACCAGGTATGGGAATGTCATTCAAATTTTCAAGCGACGACCTACGTCTAGTATAGCGCCAACGACCTACTGCTCCGTTGTCTAAATATTATTTATGGGAAATTATTCAGAATAGCTGACATCAATATACTGATTTTAAAAATTTTAAATAAGATGCTTTGTATTTAGGTGCAAATCATCTAGTTGATGAACAGTTTTGTTTATTAATATATAGCCGAAACATATTTTTTATTATAAATAAAATTCTTAAAAAAAACTATGTATGAAACACGAAATTCCAAAAAACAGGTCATAATAAACATGGCCAAAACCTCGCACATTCCAAAAAAAATCCGTACGATTTAAGAGATGTGGAAACCTTTTTTCTGTTTTTGCTGATTTTGATTACGTTTAAACCGATGAATTTCTAACACAACTAAAACTTCAGGAAGCAAAACAGTAAATATATATATTTATTTATTTATTTCATCTTTCACACACAAATTCGAAGGAAAACGTTATAAAAGTTATTTTTTATTTCATTTAAGGCGTAACTTTACAATCTTATCGAAATATGTTTTCCTATATTGTATTTAAAGAAAAAAATGATTTTGTGGGTGCCCTCGAATATGTATAAATATATATATATATATATATAACATATATATATATATATATATATATATATATATATATATAGACTATGAGAATTTGAAGCCCTTACATATCAAATTTCGAGCATGTGGCTGACAATAACCAGTCACATATTCTGATACCCTCCACAAATTTTAATCAGAGCACGAACTTAGCCATATTGAAATAATGGTTTAAAAAATTTTAACATGCCTCTCACCTCTAGGCTTGACAATATAGGACAAATTATATTTCAGAGAACAATATGTAAAATGCGCATTTCTATACTTAAAAACCTATATGTGTACTATTATTTGATTCCTTTAGTCGAGGGTGGTTGGTGGCATTTGTTAAATGTCGCAAAAATTGATAGATTTAAGTTCGAGATTTATTTAAATTCGGATAACTGATTTAGTACAAATTGTAATTTTGTTATCAAATAATAATTACAAATTTTGAAAGAATACATTGTTTTTTCTAGGTAGCCTCAAATTCTTAGGTTTAGTTATTTAAGAATACTTACTGGGTTGATTTCGTCCTGAATTGTCAATTCGTGGATAAGTGCCATCAACAAAGAAGGAATCGTCATTATTTTCAGGTTTTTTACTCCTTCTGCCTAAATCACCCATGGCCTGCTGGAATTGCTCATTTCGAATACCTTGTGGAACTGCAGGATTTTTAAGTATTCCCACGCCATACTGCTGTTGTTGTAAGTGATTCTGTCCAAATCGAGCAGGCCCATCGCCTGGACCCAGAAGTGGCTGTACAGATGACGCATTCCCGTCGATTGGTTGCATGTAAGGGCCCGCACTCAAAGTTGTTATCGATGTAGAGCTCCTTGGAATGCCAAAGTATTCTGTTCCAACTCCGTTTCCGGAGTTCCCGTTTCTGAGTGCCTTGGAATTGTTACTGGCGTGTTCTACGGAATTGTTGTTCGACCCATTATCACCTTTACCTTTTATGACGTCCTGCTTGATTAATAATAACCGTGCGAAATAAGAAAATTTATGCTTATAATTATGACTTTTTTTAATAACAAATTGAAATTATGAAGAAAATAAAACATCGAATTTCTGACAAGTTAATCTTTGTTAATATGTGTACTTGTTTTTTCCTAATTTTAAGCCCCTTCGAATAATTCGTTTTTGAAAAATTTCTCATTTAAAAGATGAAATTTCAAATATTGTTTTTATTATTTGCGATACGCACTTGTCTTCTAGTAACCACTGATTTTAAACAATTTATCATAATTCATGCATTCGACCGTCTGGTTTTTATTATTAAATACCTTAAATGATGCATTCCTACTTCAAAATCCGAAATCTAACTAAAACTACGTTTTTTTAAATTTCTGAACCAAAAATCGTGGCGGCAATTCAAACATGGCCTAAAACAAATCGTGTTTCGCGCAATAATGTCACGGAAAGCAAAATTGAATTATAAAAAACAGTGTTACAGGATTTGTGAAATGATCAGCTAAAATTTCATTAACGAATTCAGTTGGACGATTAGATTATCCGTTGATTCCTTAAACAAATATTTAGTAAAATATTATTGTGATAATTTTAATCGCATATTTTTTTAAATAGGTGATTAATTTACTTAGTTATTTTAAGTATTTTGTTGATTAGAATGAGCTGTGTGAGATAGCATAGTTTAGCTACTTGTTGTTAAAACATACAATGATTGTACATTTTTTATATTAAAGTTTCGCTAGAAAATACCTATTTTTATAACATAGTACATGGAGAGATCGGCCTGTTAGAAGAGTGGAATCAGGTATTTATAACTTGGCATTTAGGTTTCACATTGGCATCATAGACTATATCAGTGCATTACCATCTGTTTACCGAATGAGAACGGTTTATTTGTCTTGGTCATTGTAATAACGTGGATCCATGCATCAAATTTACGTTTAAATATAAAGCCTAACTTGAAAAGTGATTAAATTCCTTCTGAAAAGTTTCATGTGCTGTATTATCAGAATAGATCAATAGGATTTTAGCGTTCTTTAGCCGTTGAAGAATAATACAGAAAGGACTAAAGTATACTTAACTATAATTTTCACTGTAGTCGGCATGGCAAATTATTTCTTTCAAAATTATTTTCAAAGGAGTATTGGCGGAAAGGTGAGTTTAGAATTCTTCTAACTGAAGATGTACGTGTGTAAACCAATTTATGATAGCGTCCATGTTACGCACGACAGAAGCTCAAATTCTCTACGGTCAAACGTGACTTATAATAATGACTCCTTTATATTGTATCTTCTGGGCGATAAGCTGAACCATTTTCAGCTATGCTAAATCACCGAATTTGAAATTAGTGTGAAACTTTTACAAGTTTAAAGTTTCTACAGAATACCTGAACTATTTTTCTATATATTATGCCTTAATTTCCGCGTGTAAATGGTTGTTAATTGGTCAGGCAGCCACATCCGTTTAGAAATATCAAAGAGCAACATTTAATACAGAACTTCTGGTCTTAAGCAAAATATTTTACAGCAAGATGTGCTTGCGTAGATCGATTAATTTGTGAGTAGTTCACTACTCATCCTGGGCAGAGCGACAAAGCCTCGTCGCAACAAGATGTGGATAAAACTATGAATTTTAATTGTGCCTCTTCTAGTATGTGCTTAAAATGTAACACTTCGCTAGCTGAAATCAAGCTAGCAATTTCATACGAGCTTATTTTCAGTGAGGCAGTTTACGCCCAGGTATGAAGACGAAGCACAACGTAAAATATACATCTACAAATTCGTTTCAATCTTATAGTTACAAACTACTCTTTTAGGTTAGGCTAAATTTATAACTAACTCCCTAGCGACACCAACACTGAATACAAGACAGGATGGAAGTCCAGGTATTGATAATGTACGACATCAAAGTCTGCTAGTTGTACTCTCTTTCTCCCGATTTGTCAAAGCAACAAGATGAATACTAATACTACAGACTATCATGTTTCTGATCTAAATAGAATTTTCAATTGCGATACACAATCCGACAATGAAACTGACCGGTTGATTAGTGTATACAGAAAGGTGGATGATACGTTGTCAGGGTTAGCCCAACTTGACATATCTACAGAAAACAAAATATGGGATTAACCATTAACGCCAAATTTGTACGCATTTAAGGAAAGGCGCAAATGAGACAACTATTCTACGCTCGTAATTGCGCTTTCGTAGCCCGATGAATTAGGGCGAACTATCAGGAAAGCGATGAAATATGCAAGTTTTAGTACAAGTGTTAATTCACTTTATCAAACAGGAGAAATTCGCCAATACGATTGCAGATTTTGCGGAGATCTTTAATGAATATACCGTAGTATTCCAAACATCTCAATTCCCTGAAATATCCGGTCCTACAGCGTCATGAAATGAGATACGGTTGGAGTTAAAATAGGTCCGGCGGGCGAAATTGTTAATGGCAACCTATTTTAGTGCAAAATACCTACTTTTTCTTATTACTAGTCGCCTATAAATACAAATAACACGTGCAGTCTAATACACGCTTGAATCCAAAGTGACTGATATTATACCGCATAATGATTGTTATTTGCGATTACGAGTAACTCCAGTATTCGAATGTGAAACAGAGCAAATGCAATTAGTGTGCTTAAAAGTCGCATTTTAATTTGCTTCGATTAAAGTTTAATATATTACTGTTTAAGGATGAGCAGAAAAAAGATGCTGCAACTGAAGCAATTTCAATGTTATTGAAAAATTAAAATGTTAGATTGAGCCGTTATACGTGCTCCATTGTACGACCTGTCAGGTAGTACGTATGATATGCAAAGTATACAACCAATTTGTGCTGGCGTTAACGTTACGTTGGCGAATTACATTTGTTGACTTATATAATAACATTTGAATACGAAAAAATACACATGATCAATATCTGCTGTTTCATCTTAATAGGATTAAACTTAGCATCATAACTTATAGTTTGTCTTATTTCAGAAATCAATCCACAAGAAGATTTAATATGAGACAAGATAAAAAAATTAACATAAATTAAAATTCAACTGGAATCTGAATTTAGTGTGCGATATCTTTGAAGTATATGATTAACTGCATGACACAGAGTCAAACCATTCCGCTCGACGCTATTCTGTATAATACAGAGGTGTGTCTCACTGTGACTCACTCGTAGTCCTGGATGAGTTTCGTTTACTATCCTAGGCCTTGCACAATTTTAATCAACAACTTAATATCATTTAAAATCTTTTTTTAGGCAGCATCCTGTCTGCCCTATTATGATATACTAAAACTAGTATGCAGAAGTATGATTAGAATCTCCCTTAAGAACATACTGAAAATCATGCGATAGCTAGTCAAAATAATTAAATTGTATGCAGCGTGGCTTCTGTAGCAAAGAGGATGAATGGTGGTATATATATATATATATATATATATATATATATATATATATATATATATATATATATATATTACAACCATTCATCCTCTTTGCCACAGTAGCATGATAATACATTTGAATTCATAAAAATATTTATTACGATGGTGCAATAAACATTATGCACCACCTGTGTGTCTCTTTTGCTGTAATTCTATTCAATTTTCAATTGTATCGATGATTAGCCGATAATTAATTCGCTATTTTATAATCTGACAATGGATGCAGTGTAAAGGGAAATTTGTTTTCTGTAAAGTGGGGATTTGTAATAAAAATAAAATAAAATAATATTCAATCTACGCTCATCAACTACAAAATTATACTAGTATAAGCTGAACAAAAGTTAACATGGAATGTATTTGGCAGCAGAATTTATTTCAGTTTTAATTTTCCGCTAATTACTGTTAATTGTCTATGGACAGCGATTATGGGTTCTTTTGTGAAATAAGAATACCTTGAGTTTGGGATTATTTAATTCTATTCAATTTAATATCATGTTTCAATTAATTGCGCTTAAGCTATGTTCAATCTCATCTGCTAGCAACATAGCCAAATTTGACACAAGTGGCCTTAGTTAACCAATGTTTAAAATTAAAATTGAGTTGGTTACTGTAATCGAACAAAAACTGCGCTGCTCTTAAATGCTTTTCTATGTTATGAGTTAGTGTATTGCAGCATAATGAACTTACCATTATTGTGCGTCTAAGGAAACAAGATTTCAAAGCAGAAGTGCTGTCAAAATGGTCACCGTTCCAACAAAACCATAGAAAATATAAAGCTTTGTTTAATTTAATTTTAATTCGAATGATAAATGGAAGTGAAAAATGGGCTTTGTAGAAATGCCAAAAGAAACAACAAATAAAGTAAATTAATGGAAGTAATCCATCGTTAATCATGAAAATGCAATTATTCCATTCTACAATTTGCGATAGGTTTTTGAATTTTTTTAATGATAAATAAATGGGAACTAAACATTTTCCAAATGTTTATAATATTGCTTCAAGAGCGATATCACGTGTAGATTTTTTTGAGTATAAAAATTAAAGTTTCAAATACAAATTTCTATTAAGTGCTATATTTAACTCATAATATATGTTACGCATTATTAAGAACAGGTTTAATCGATATAAAATAATTGTAGAGAATTTAGACATGCATTTATCTGCCAATTAATCTCTAAGTTTTTTTCATGATACTTTTTAATTTTTTAAACAATAGACGATCCCACATTTTCATAGATTGTGTGCAGGATATGAAATCAACGATAGATTTTGTAACTGCTAATTTAGATAATGATAAAAATACGGAATCGTTTGTGATCTGGACGTCGCATATTAGTATAATGCATGCTTTATGGTTTTCAGTTAAACCAAAGCTTGTTAAATAAATTCTTCTGTTAATGAATCAAACGTTTTTCTTACCTCGTTATTGGAAAATTGACCCTTGCGGTTAGCCGAACCAGATGTGCCTCCTCTGCGTGTCATGGCACGATTTCCAGGTTGAGCTACCTCTGATTATTAAATGTTAACCAATTAGTTTTTAGTTAAGCGAGGAAACTTGCAAATATGTAAAAAAAAGTTCTACTAAGCATAATTTAATAGCAAATATAGTTCACCATTATTTTCGCCAATTTGCATTATTCTGTTTTGAAATCTGTTTTTTTTATAAATTTTAAACGGTTATTTACAATATTGCCATGGACACAACATTAGTGGTGGCTTAGTATTTACCAGCACCTGACCGGTTTTGGTTTTTTTAAAATTATTGAAATATTAAATAATATGGTATATGTAAGGATAAAGTCGTCGAAATTTGTTAAAATATGTATTTTTTCTAAATTTTGTCGGAGTGCTAGCTTCATATATTCCAATGCCGCGTTTTGCGTACGCAGGTAGTAGCTTTGCACGGGCAGTGTCACAAAGATCCGATTGATCACAATTTCCAATTTTGTTTTGTCTTTGATCGGCTTGAGTTCTTCTTCGTACCAATGGAAATGCGGTTCTATCACATCTTTGTTTACTGGCGACGTTTCGGTGCCTAATTTCCAGCACCATCCTCAGGCCACTATACACAGCAAATACTCACAATAGCAGATTTAAGCAAATGTGGTAACCTCGTTCCAAAACCATTCTATTTATATATATTTTTGACTCAACACTAGTTTTAATCATAGAATTTGTCTCAGTAACTAAACTCAATATATAACTATTTGTAATTAGCAGACCAATCCTTACCTCAGCTATCTCAAATTCTCGGTATACATAATCTCATCTCGTATGCAGAATATTGTAGGGGAGAGAGACAGTATCGAACCTTTTGTTATTTGTTATAACTGTATTGCTACTATGTCACGGTAACTAGTGTTGAGTCAAAAAAATATATAAATAGAATGGTTTTGGAACGAGGTTACCACATTTGCTTAAATCTGCTATTGTGAGTATTGTGCTGTGTATAGTTGCCTGAGGATGGTGCTGGAAAGTAGGCACCGAAACGTCGCCAGTAAAGAAAGATGTGATAGAACCGCATTTCCATTGGGACGAATACAAACTCAACCCGATCAAAGACAAAACAAATTTGGAAATTGTGATCAATCGGATCTTTGTGAAACTGCCCGTGCAAAGCTACTACCCGCGTAAGCAAAAGGCGGCATTGAAATGTATTATTTCTATTTGAAAGAGAAATATTAACAGGAAAATCGTTACATTCGATTACTGCATTTTAAATCTTCTGCCAAGGAACTGTAGCTACAAACGCAAAACACAAATCTGAGAGTCTAAACTGTTCTTTACGTTAGAAAATTCTTTTTTAATTCATACGCTTCCATGATCAAAACGCAAATTCATTTATTTAAAACTAAGCCAGAAAGAGAAAACCTATCAAAAGGATCGACACGCGCGTTTCACAATGCGCTTTGAGAGTAGCTCTTTTAAAAAAAAACTATTTGAATTGCTCAATTTATCTGATGAGAGATTATTGCCTTAAGCAGTATTCATTTGAACAAAGCCATAGCAAACGTGGTAAAACTCGATTTGGTCAATAAATACACCTCTTGGCGGATAAAATACTAATATTTGTAACAAAATGACGGAACTGAGAGTAACAAAATGCTGTATAGTCAGTTAAAGATACTTTCACTCGGAATACAAGCATGATCATAATTTAGGCACCACGTAAATTTAGCTAACTTGCAACCTGAGGCAATGTACATAAACAGTGTATTAGTAAGCAAGTTTGTGGCTCCCTTTTCTGATACTTCTACCAGAAATTACCTGGCGCAAACAGTGCTAACAGAATTGTTATTGAGTCACTTGTACATCCAAATAATTCTTAAATCAAACAATATTTCATTGAATGCGTTATATTTGCAAAATGTTTACTAGGTTTGTAGAATCAAAATTTGCAAGTAATACTTTAGCGAAACATAGACCATGGGAAGACTACCATCAATAATAATGTGCACTGAGCAATTTGAACTTTACATTTTAATTTCCACAATATATTTCAAATATATATAAGCATATATATATATATATATATATATATATATATAATATTGCAATTCAATACAACTACGCCAGATGGGATTTTTTTAAGAAATTTAATGGAAGATCTGGTAAGATATATTTTAACCTGAAGTCCAATGTGTAAGCACGGAGGTTGCACGTTTAAAAGACTCATTTAATTGCATTGTATGTATATTTAACCAAAAATTGCGTACAATCCACACATGCGAATGCCTAGAGATTGAGTTGCGACACATTTAAAAAATATTTCTGGTAAAAATTGCATGTTTAATGTGGCATTTACTGATTAATTTTATTTGCTTTCAAATATTATTATTTATATTGTTAACAGATGTCTAAACACCTATGTCAAACCGAATTGTACATACATATACGAAAGTGAACAAACAGTTATGGGATCAGGCCTCATTTGTTTGCAGACTTTCAACTCATCCACTGCGCCTCACAAGCTGCGTACTACATGCAATTTTCAGTTGTATAACAATTTATGTGAACATAGAGAGAGTGTGCAAAACGGAAACAAATCAATGAGAGACCATTGTAACTTAAACGGCTGTTTAAAATTTATTGGTGAATACACGTCTGCTATTGCGCAACACACCATCGAAACATCGCAC
>JAQBSW010007123.1:0-43217 GCA_029291075.1 Eudiplozoon nipponicum
GAAGTAAGGAAGTAACTACCTAACTAGTTAATTAACTAACTAACTAAATAATTAACTAACTTACTAACTTACTAAAAACTAACTAACTAACTAACTAACTAGCTAACTAACTTACTAACTGACTGACTGACTGAGTGACAGACTAACTAACTAACCAATTAACTAACAAACTAACTAAATAACTAACTTCCTAGCAGCAAGTCCAACATTTAATTACTACTTAAATAAAAATATGAATAAATAACTAACTAACTAACTAGCTAATTAAAAATAAATAAATAAGTTATAAAATAAATAAACGTCCAATAAGTTAACTGGCTAGATAAATTTTTGAGCCAAGTGTAAACTAAACGTATGATTTATAATTATATTATTTCGACGAATTATTAGCCAAATAAATTCAAATTCATTAGCGTTTATTTCATAGTTGTTAATTATTTATGGTTCTGTCAACTAAAGTTTGCCTTATTACGAGTTTTTGATCATTTTTTATGACGACGCGATTTGAAAAAGTCACGGCACACAATTATTGGCCCGAAAATTCAAATATAATTCGCCTTAAGGTCATTTGTTTATCGTTTTTGAAGTTAATTAAATTTAACTGCCAAAATTCTATGAATTCGCATAGCTTAACAGTATAATAAATGCTAATGGTATGATGTCTTCTATATTCAAATGCTTAAATATTCCATTTTCTACTCCGTTTAAATAAATACACTGCATAGTTGTTAATTAGTGCTTATCTCAAATCCACAGACTTATTTCAAGTGCGGATTAACTCAATTCGCGCAATCAACAATTGATTAATTGAACAAGGTGCAATATATATATATATATATATATATATATATATATATATATATATATATATATATAATTTTTACGATTATGCATAATTATTTGATTTTCGTCGACATTAAATTTAGTACTTAGTTTTGCAATTTATATTATAAATTAAATTAATTATGTAAAAATTATTTTCATTAAATAATTTCTATGATATTTTTATTTATTCATCCATTTGTCTCAAATATTCGTCGAAATATTTAGTCAAACTGTGACCACTGTTCCGAGGGCAATTTTTCTAAATTCGTACTTTGATACGAGTAGAGAATACATTGGGATAAATCTTGAATGTGCTTTTAAATTTTCGTTACAATTGACGTTTTATTTCGCAAAATATGTTATGTATATAACTAAAGATTTTTAGCAGTATTGAAGAAATAATTTGATTACCAAACTTCTAGTATTTACATATCCAATAAACATCGAATGTCCTCATTCATTTGTATCCATATAGCGTGGATGCCATAAAACGAACTACATTTTATTTTTTTCAATCAAGTAAGCCAGTTGGATATAAATACCCATCCCATTTTATTTAACCAGTCGCATAAAAAAGCAAAAAGCCATTATTCACATCTACTGACGCATTTCGATCTACTAAAATCGTCATCAGAGCACGACGGAAATCTTGCTAGAAAGGATAAAACCACAATGCATATATTTGGAAAACAAAATTAGATATGTGCCTCTCACCTCTAGTAGTCGTGCTTATATTGTTCTTGACCAAAAATTTCATCTGCACAATTTAAAACAGCCACAAGTATTCACATTTTGTAGATCTTGTTACATACATATAACTTATACAATTAAACAATCAGCGATTGCGCAAGTAGTGATAGCAATTCTTCATTGAGTTTAACCAGTCGCAAAACACAGCAGAATTAACGTCAGTTATATTTACCGATGCATTTCGACCATGAATGGTCATTATTAGTGCCAGGTGGAATACTGAACTCTAAGAGTAATATATACATACCGTTTTGCAAATCATATATACGAATTTCATTTATAGTAGTCCTATAAGCATTGCATTTATATAAATAAACGAACATTGGTTGCGCGGGCGGTGACAACAATTATTATAATCAAGGTTGCCTGCTTGATATAAGCACCTGACCCATTAATTACTTACATATGTCAATTTAAATTATGAATTGTATTGTCAGTATGAACTAAGAATTTCCGGCCATTTCATGATGAGTTCCCAATGAGGACGAAATCGGTCTGTTGGATAAATTGCCTTTTCTACACTATACAATTCTTAGTTTATACTGACATATGTAGGTAATTAATGGGTCAGGTGCTTATATCAAGACCACAACCTTGATTATAATAAGCATTGCATTTGACGGGAATGTAAGCTGACAAATGTCTATTCCGTCACAAGATATTGGTTTTATAATTGAGAAAAAATTGAGTTTGTGAGTGTTGTTCAAATTAATCAAATCAGGATTCCGGACTTGAAATAAAAACCCTTCCAATCTTTTAACTACTCGCGTAACATAAGAAAAACGCCGATAGTTACACAATTCGACGTACATGGTCATCATCAATGCGCGCTAAAACCTGACTAATGAGGATCAAAAAAAAAAAATATATATTTATATAAAGTGCCTATTAAAGGACTTAGTAGATAAAGTTTCACTATTCAATCATACCACGTAACATAATATTTGCGGTTATATTTGATTTGGAGCTCTCGATATTAAAAAAATAGTAAAATGCATAACCTGACAACGGAGAACGTCCTTTTTATTAATGTGGCTACGCTACATGAGGAGATATTTCAATGACATCAATGGCGGGCAGTTAAATCCTGACAATTGATTTATATCTGACAATGAACCACAGAAGTAATAGAATGCATGGGAAATCTATAAAACTTATCATAATTTAAATGTTTCGAAGCATACAAATTTATGCAGCCTGTAATGTGTTCCCGCTATGGGATGGAGTGACTACAAAACTGCTGTGATATGCATATGCCTAGGAGTTTGCACAATCTACCTATCTATCAAACATTAATTTGAAAAATAATTTAGTTGGCTTTGAGGGCAAAGTGATGGCTACTTCTAACGAGTAGTCAGTAAGCCCAAAGTGAGTGCGCCAACGGAGTTAAACTCTACGTGAACGCTCACATTTGAATATCCTCCTAGTCATATCTGACAAAACTTATTTAAAGGAAAGTCATTCCTAGTAAATTCACCAATACAGATAAGTTTCTCGCAAGAAAAAAAACATTGAATTGTAACTTTTTCATGTATAATTAGCATCGAAAAAATCTTATTAATACAAATAGTAGAAGTAAATGAGTAACATTTGCGTATTCTCGTTTCCTCCACCTAATAATGTAACAATGATCTTATGGCTTAACTTGGATTTTAAAAATAGTTGTTCGCACATAATGTGACAAGATACGTTTTGTTGCAGAGTCCGAATCTTTATACAATTGTGTATCATATGTTGCACACCTGGTAGCAGATTAGTTCAAATATGACCAGAAGGATGAACCAAAGTCAGCATGAACGGAAAATATAATCTCATGTGCGCATTCGTTCGTGCTTTGCGGTGACTTAACTGTAGGTGTCGGTATTAAGCACTATAACCATTATATATTTGGGTGAGGAATGTGTGATAATTGCTTGGTGCAATCTCTTAGACGAATGTGTACACCTCCAGTAGTGAAGCGAACATTATATAGTCTTTCACGGTGCGACTTCAAAGCCAATTTACTATACATACAATGTATATACCGAGCCTGTAAAGGGTACCAACACTATGGTTTTTGCGTCATTACCTGTCAACAACAATATGGTTGGTGAATAGGGACATGGTACCAAATGAAACAACCCATATACCTCATCAAAATATATAGTTGGTATAGGACTTAATACCGGCTCCCATTGATGAGTCGACAGAAAGCACGAACAAATGTACACAGGGTGTAATTATTATACAAATCAAAAATGAAAAATTGATAGAAGCACAGATTCTTTATTATCACCTGTCGTGGTGTCTTGATGCCTGCCACATGCACGCGAATCCGATTTATGTGCCGCATGAAAAAAAAACTGCGTAAAATCACTCTGATGAAAGACTCAGTAGATAAAAACCCAGCAATTCAGAAAATTTATTGTGTCTGACTTTAAAAAGATTGAACAGCTAGTACTGTAGTGGCAAATAGTTAAATCCAAGTGAGATACCGATTAGTAACAGTGCCAAGTTTGACATAAAATTTAAATCCTTAATAATTGTTTTCGACTGGCAGTTTCTCGATTTGTCGATTTTGCTTTAATGGAATTAGTAAAAGAGAAGTCGGTGAATTACTTGAAAGAGTTGCTATTAAAACTAGTTAGTACACTTTGGAGTCTTCGCCATAAGTGACACTAATAATGTATATATGTTGCCTAAATTAGGCACCGCGATGCAAATGAAAATCAGAGTGATTTAAATTGTCACTTAGCTCTCACTCTATCAAAAATGTATCGTATCAAATTTATGCGTTCACGATGCACAAAAATCTTATACAAACAATGCACATCACCAAATATGCACAAAAAATAACTTTAATGAAAAATGGAGAATAAAGGAGTGTCAAATTTTGTTAAGATAAATGTGCCTGGGAGTCTACTCTATGAACAGCTGACGTGGTAGCTAAAATTAGTATAATTGAAGAACATGTTGGATGTCCGACAGTGCTGAGTATGGAATAACATTAATATCTGTAAATCTGTTAACAGTTTTGCTTTGATGACAAAAGACAAAAAAGGTATCAATGCACTGTTTTAGAAGAAATTCTTAAGGCTGAGTCTCTGCCAATTGCATTTATATAGAGGTCAAGAGAATGCAAGAATATTACTCCACAGAAGCGCAAGAATGGAGAGGACGAAAAATCAGAGGAAAGCTAGAGGCTGCAGATGAACTCTAGGCATTAATATTAACTAAATTATTATTATTATTTAAATTTGCTTAACTTAAGGGGACGCGCTCTTTACGAGTAAAATCCTATGCATAAGGAGGCGTTAAAAAGAAATTCTTTAAAGTAAAAATGGCTTCTGATTCTTTCTCGACATAATTGATTCTTAAGTTAGCACGACAAAAGAATACCAAAAACAAAGATTTTGGAAATATTAAGTCATGTCCAAATAAAACGAATATTGTTAAATCTCAGGTCATTCACATAAACGAACTAACTCTCATGCGCGAATACAATCCGTATCAGTACCAAAAACATACAGACTTTAAATAATTTAGCACAATTATAACAATCTACGATTCGTTGAATTAAACTGTTACATATTTTTAATTAGCCAAACAGCGTATGCTAAAAGTACACGTGCGAAAATACGACATTTAAAATAACTAAATTCGTGTGAGATTTGATGCTACAGAGTTACCTGGTCCTCCTTTTGACTATCAAAGTTGTTTCTTTCCAATTTCTAATTTCGATATAGATATTAAAGAACTCGTTTTCGGTAACTTTCATCAATCCACAGCAAATCCAATCAAAATAAAGAAATCAACTGACGAAAGTTATCAGCCCTTATATTCCTGGTTAGCAACGACATCGGGTTAAAACTAGATGTTACGAAAAATTTAATAATAGTTCCAATTATTTTTGTCTCGGTAATTGGAATCAAACATGTTATGATCTAAATATTAATCGTAGATTTTCTTTGATAGATATGTGCATTAGAAAAAAATACAGGGGTATTGCAATTATTCATCTATACTACTGGTCGCGGAGAATTAAAATAAAGGCATATATGAATTAAGTATTATTTAACTTTTAACTATTTCAGTTTAAATGGACGCCGAGGATATGCTAGAGTCAGCCTGAAAATAGGTGTACGCATGCATTTCGCTCTTACTGGCAATTCCTTAGTAGGAGTCTGAATATTCTACATATCCATATTGAATTCCACAAGGTAATTTAAACTGTAGGAAAATATTTCATCACGAATTCGAAGCACACTTGTCGTACTTGAGGCGACTCAACGCTGTAAAGACCACCGACTGCACGATTTTAAAGATATAATAAAATAAGCCAGTAGAAGCCTTATACTCTGGTCCCTATCGGCATCTGGCATTTGGAAAACAATAACACACAAATATTAAATAAACTGTAACTATGAGCGAAACAAAAATTAAAATCAGTTTGATATTAAAAGAATATTTGACAATGCTATATAATTGTAAACCGTTCACTAGTTTAATTTAGGAAGATAATTGTCGTGCTTAAATTTAGTTTACTTTTATTAAATTTATATAACCTTACTTAGAGTAGTATATTTAATTTACTTTAAACATGCTAAGTTACTTCATGATATCTGGAAACACGTAATGTTTGTAACCTGGGTCCTTGCTTGACCACTAATCTAGTTAACTATTAATAATTAAATTTTCTTAACAGTGACACTGCTAATATAGGTTTTAATATCATTGATTTATTGAGCGTTTATATTTACCGTTAATTTAATTTAATTGGCAGTTTTCTTTTATTTACTTCTTGGTACAATATAGTACTAATAGTAGGCATACTTGTCACACTTAAATTAATACAGTTTGATAGGATGGAACGATTAAGTATCCTTGATTTTGCGGTTAGTTACAGAAATTCTCCAAATAAATATTATGTGCTTGAGATAAACATCAAACCTTTTCAATTTACTCGTTAGCAAAATACAGAAAAGCTATAGTACGGACGGAAGCGTTTCTACATATAATTGTCATCCTCAGCACGACGGAACGATGACTTGCGAGGATCAACAGGATTTCATATATTATGGCACAGAAAATCAGAAATAAAGATTGCTTCCTTTTATAGAAATTATTTTTCTATGTAATACTTAAAGATGCCTATTTTTACTAATCCCAACTATGCTTATGAATGTGATTTTTCGAGGTAATTTTTAGAGAGCTACGGTAAACCAAATTTTAGTAGCAATCACGTTTTGCAATTTTTCATGTGTCACCACTACAATATGTCTACATAATGCAGTCAATTCTAGTTATCTTCATTAGTAAAGTAAACACCACAAAACAATTGCACATCATGGAAATTAAAAAAAAGGCTTAAATTTTTGTTTTTCATTTTATTTTCATTACAATTATCTTGTTATTGTACGCATATGAATAAAAACTGAATAAAAGGGATAATAACAATTTTTCAATACATATTTGCCGCCAGTTTATACAAAACGATGTTTAAATAAGCGTATGCAATTCACCTTAAAAGCCGATTTTGATCCATATTGAACATTAATGAATTGTGAACAAAATAGGTTAAAAATAATATCTAAATATTGAATTTTGTGTGTAATGTGCAGCTACGGTGTCGTAGAGAATGTGTTTCATTGGCCTGATCAACATTCTTTCGAGTTGAAATCAAAGTTACGGCAATTTTGGAAACTCAAAATAAGTGACCAATTAAGACAAAAATCCGTCTGGTAAAGGATTTGCATCTGTCATCGTATGCACGTGAAGTCAGACAATTAAAGGGTTTAACAATAGGATTTTAATTTTTTAACATGTAAGCAAAGTTCACATATGAAATTTTTAATAAGTTTATTTGCGACCTTCCGTTTCATTCTACGCCAATCAAGTGAAACTAATAAAAGAAAAATCGCATAAAAAAAAGAAAAACATTATATACCTACAGTAAAAACTTCAACTGGAAAAATCTATTTATCATTTATATCGCTTTTAATATTGGCAATCAAAATAAAGCGCAATTTACAATAGCTCAGTAGCTCACAGAAAAATATAACAGAATAGTTTCTATGTAAGTAAACTATATATATAACTATATATATATATATATATATATATATATATATATATATATATATATATATATATAATTGAAGAGAAAAAACATAAATAGTAGGCGCTCAAATCAAGCCGATCAAATTTATGAGTCCACGTTCGAGCTTTTACGTGGAAAAATACTAGACAGAGTTATCAATAGAGACGAAACCGCTCTACTGGTTTAATTTCCTTTTTATAAATTATAAAACGTGTAGTTCACTATGACAAATGTTTATATAATGGAACCAGTGTTTATAACAAATTGCAACATTGATTTAAATATTTGTATTTACAACCCAAGCAAAAAACAATATTTTAAGAGTATGTATTAGGTGTTGCGAACCTAGTAACAAGTTAGTTCAGTTGTGACCAGAAGGATAAACCAAAGGCAGCATGAACGGAAAGTATAATCTCATGCACATTCGTTTCGTGCTTACTGGCGACTCATCAGTAGGAGCCGGTATTACGCTCTTTAACCACTGTATATTTGGGTGAAGAATGTGGGACAATAGGGCGGTACAATCTCCTAGACGAAAATGTAAACCTGCAATAGTGAAGCTAGCATAATATTTAGTCTACGACAATGCGACTTCAACGCTAACTCACACTATATAATATATATACCGAGTCTGTAAAGGATACTAACACTATGGCTATTGTGTTAGTAACCGATAGCAACATTGTTGTACCGAAAAGATACATGGTGCTAACACTATGGTTTCCGAGTCGGTACATGGTACCAACCTGATGCATATCATTTTATGCTATAGTTCACTGAAATCAAATGATGTCATGCTTACCGCGAAATGTGATAACTGATATCGATCAAGGCCAGAGTATATGGATTTACTGGAGTAACAGGTGTTCAGAAATTGTTGTAATTCTCAATTTCGGTGAACTTTAGCATAAATTGATATCCATCAGGTTGGTATCATGTACCGACTCGGAAACCATAGTGTTAGTATCCGGTACTCATCGATTTCAAAAAGGTATCAGTTACTAACACAATGGCCTATAGTGTTAGTATCCTTTACAGACTCGGTATATATATTATATAGTGAGAGTTAGCGTTGAAGTCGCATTGTCGTAGACTTTATATGATGTTAGCTTCACTATTGCAGGTTTACACTTTCGTCTAGGAGGTTGTACCGTCCTAGTATCCCACATTCTTCACCCAAATATATAGTGATTAAAGGGCGTAATACCGGTTCCTACTGATGAGTCGCTAGTAAGCAAAAATCGAATTTGCACGAGATTATACTTTCCTTTCATGCTGCCTTTGATTTATCCTTCTGGTCACAACTGAACTAATTTATTACTAGGGTCGCAACACCTAATACATACTTGCATACATATTACTTCTCCGCAACAAACAGTATTTAATCTATAAGTAATTAACCAGTCTGTCACTTAGTCAGCTGGAAATCAGAAATAGTTTACACAGTCAATTCTGTCTAGCTGCATTACCACAACTATTACGAGCAGCTATGTCATAATATTTTAGATAAAGCAATGATTGTCCCACATTACATAATCAAATATATAGTGGGTAAAGGGCGTAAAGCTGGCGTCTACCTTTGAGTCACCAGTAAGCACGAAGCGCATATGCAAATGAAATTAAACCTATCGTTCATGCTTGCACTGATTTATCATTCTGGTCCTATTCGAAATAATCTATTACTTGGTGCACAAAATCTAAATCACTGCAGCGAAATATAATTAACTAATAAAAACTATAATCAAGGTGGCGATCTAGATATAAACACATGACACTTTAAGTAAATACATTTGTCAGTATAAATGTAGAATTGTGTAGTGTAGAAAAGGCAATTCATCCAGTAGATCGGTTTCGCAATTATTATGAACTCATCATGTACTGGCCAGAATTTGCCGCGATAGGGCTCGAACCTGGGCATGCCTGCTGAATATGGTGAACTTACCACTAAGCCAATTAGGACCGTTCTACTGGATGAATTGCCTTTTAACAGGGTGGCTCAGTAGTTAGAGAACGAGATTCCGAAGCAGACGTGCCCAGGTTTGTGTCCTGTCCGCGGCAAATTCTGGCCAGTACATGATGACTTCCCAATAAGGATGAAACCGGTCTACTGGATGAATTGCCTTTTCTACACTATACAATTCTTAGGTCATACTGACATATGTAAGTAATTAATGAGTCAGATGTTTATATCAAGATCGCAACCTTAATTATAGTAAATGTTATCACCACCCGCGCAACTAATGTTCGTTTAATTAAGGTTCTCAATGCCGCGTTTTGCGTAAGCGGGTAATAGCTGTACACGGGCAGTTACACAAAGATCCGATTTTTCACAATTTCCAATTTTGTTTTGTCTTTGATCGGGTTGACAAAACAAAATTGAAAATTGTGAAAAATCGGATCTTTGTGTAACTGCCCGTGTACAGCTATTACCCGCTTACGCAAAACGCGGCATTGAGAACCTTAATGCTGACACACCGCAAAATATTAACTTAAAAAAATTCGTTTAATTAATTTACCCTATTTTGCTATTCAACTGCTTATTTCTTAATTTGGCCGTAATTAATTTTTTCAAGTTATTCATTTGCTCATTATTTCAGATATTTTACAATTCAGTTTAAACTACAACTTCTAGTCCCTCATGTCAATACCGCTTCCACGATTGACATAGTTTGTGTTGTATAATAAAACATAGATGGGTTAGTTAGAACTTCTAGTATTAAGAATATCCGAAGATGTTCCACATGAAGGAAAGGCTACCCGGAACATAAAAGTTGTTACATAAATCAAAATTACGTATAGTGGGCGGCAAGATGGCGTTATGGAAAGAGTCACAGACTCCAATGCAAATGTGCTCTCGTTCGAGCCACATTCGCTGCGAAATTCTGGACGATAGTTGTAGAGTTCCAAATGAGAACGAGACCAGTCTATTGGATAAATATAGACAACACAATTAAACAATAATTGATTGTGCGGATGGTGGTAACAATTCTTGAAATCAACTTTGAGTGCTTGAAGTAAACACCAATCCCATTGGATTTAACCAGTCGTCGAACAACATAACAAAACTACCGCCTGTCACACGTACTCGCAGACTTGATATAAACACACACACATATATATATATATAAAACATAATGAGTTTTGTCAGGATTTTAATCTATAATGAGAAATTTTCATTGGTAGGAAGATTTGCAGCGTCAGAGATCGAATCCAGATGTAATTTTAATGATTTGGGAGTGCATATGCGTATGTGTCTATGTTCGTGTTCGTATACGTGTGATGCCATATTTATTGTATTTCAGAGTGATGTTTGGGATCTAATCACTCTAGTTTTATTGGATCGAGTTTTGATCGCTTTGTTTGCAACTTACCGATCTCGATAATTGCACGGTGGTTAAATCGAATCACTTAGGGGAATTTTACCAGTGCCACAGTTAACATGAAATTCAGCGCACAGAGAATCATGAGGCTGGATGCTTAAGATCACTTGCCAATTCTTCCGAAATCCTTCATAGTCTGCAAATTCCCAAATATGTGCGGTAGCATATAAACATGACATACAAAAAAGCTATTCATCAACAGAATCCATCAAAATTTTCCACAGAAATTGATTTTTAAAATGCCTGGCACCAAGCATATATTTTCAAATGGGTACTCAGCCTATTTGACGAATTTTACAATTAAATACAAAGCAAAGTCCGGAAAATTATTATGTATAATACGAAGCTCTTTTTATAAAAGCACAATCACTCGGCATAAACATTTACTTCAAGCTCGCAAACTTGATTTAAATAATTGTTACCACCACCCGCGCAATCAATTATTGTTAAATTGTATTGCCTATATATGTATATGTTGCGAAAGCTGCAAACAGTTAATGTTCGTGACTGCATAGAAATTGTGCAGCCGACATTTCCAGTCAAGTTCAATGTATGCGAGACTGCTAGAGGTAAGAACCGCATATCTAAATTTGATTTCCATATATATTCAATGCGGTTTGATCCTCGTTAGTCAGTTTGCCGTCGTACTCTGATGATGATCATGAAAGGTCGAAACGCGTCAGTGCGTTGCAGCTGGCGGTAGTTTTGTTATGTTGTTCGATGACTGGTTAAATACAATGGGATTGGTGTTTACTTCAAGCTCGCAAACTTGATTTAAAGAATTGTTACCACCACCCGCGCAATCAAATATTGTTTAAATTGTATTGCCTATATATGTATATGTGGCGAAAGCTGCAAACAGTTAATGTTCGTGACTGCATAGAAATTGTGCAGCCGACATTTCCAGTCAAGATCAATGTATGCGAGACTGCTAGAGGTGAGAGCCGCATATCTAAATTTGATTTCCATATATATTCAATGCGGTTTGATCCTCGATAGTCAGTTTGCCGTCGTACTCTGATGATGATCATGGAAGGTCGAAACGCGTCAGTGCGTTGCAGCTGGCGGTAGTTTTGTTATGTTGTTCGACGACTGGTTAAATACAATGGTATTGGTGTTTACTTCAAGCTCGCAAACTTGATTTAAAGAATTGTTACCACCACCCGCGCAATCAATTATTGTTTAAATCGTATTGCCTATATATGTATATGTGGCGAAAGCTGCAAACAGTTAATGTTCGTGACTGCATAGAAATTGTGCAGCCGACATTTCCAGTCAAGTTCAATGTATGCGAGACTGCTAGAGGTGAGAGCCGCATATCTAAATTTGATTTCCATATATATTCAATGCGGTTTGATCCTCGATAGTCAGTTTGCCGTCGTACTCTGATGATGATCATGGAAGGTCGAAACGCGTCAGTGCGTTGCAGCTGGTGGTAGTTTTGTTATGATGTTCGACGACTGGTTAAATTCAATGGGATTGGTGTTTACTTCAAGCTCGCAAACTTGATTTAAATAAACATTCAAAAGTTTCACCAACATGATATTTGAAGTCGACCGGCCACTAATCACACAACACAACAACAATTGAGTAGCATCCTAACCCGTACACTCTAATTTGACAGAATAAAACTGTAGAAAAGGCATACGGGGGGAAAAATTCGCTCACGTAACAGCCAGCTAAGATAATACTTGATCAAAACTCAAACCATCAATGCAAGCATGACCAGATCGCAAATACCACTCGTAAATACAATAGGAAGGACTCCTAAGCGCAGGCATACACATACGCACATACACTGCCAAATCAACTCAAACAAGACATAGAAGTAAAACGGAAAATCAAACTAGTTACCGCCCACACAATCAAATAAAAACGCATGATATATATATATATATATATATATATATATATATATATATATATATATATATATATCATTTTTCTGATTTTGCTTTATGGAGACTTGAAAAATTGGTCACCTTGACTGGGTGCCCCGTTTCCAATATATGATCGGAAATAGCTGATTTTCCTGACTGTGCCAAGCATTTTTAATCAATTTCTGCGATAAATGTTGTTGGATTCTGTAAATCAATTGCTTCTTCGTACGTCCAATACATGTGCTACCGCACATACATGAGAATTTTTGTAGATTATGAATGATTTGGAGAGAATTAGCAATTGATCTTTGGCATCCAACCTCATGATTCTCTGCGTGCTAAATGTGATATTAACTTCAAAACTTAGTTATTCTATTAAGTCGCTGTACAATTATTGAGATCGGTACGTCGCATCTAAATGGAAATTTTGGGAAAACCCGCCTGACCATATCCTCTCAGAAAGCCAAGTTCTTCCACGATTTTGTGTTCGAAGCAGATCTCCCTGATTCTGTTTGCTAGGTCGTCAACTAATTTTCTTTTGTAGGATTTCGGCACACTGCTGTTGTAATGTATTTATTGCCTGATGAAAGTGGATTTTTTTTGTATGGCTAGTGTCAAACCCCTATTTTCTTATCGAGTGAGTTTGATGTCAAGGAAAGGAAAATAATTGTCTTTCTCTAACTCGAGAGTGAATTTGATGTCTGCATCGGCTTCATTGGCTTGCTTGGAGATTTCGGAAGTGTCTGCTGCTTCTGAGATGAAAAACAAGATATCATATACATACCTTTTGTAGAATGCGTAATAATCAATTATACATTTTAGGCTCGTTTTTTCAAGATGATACATGTATACATCTGCCAGGAGGGGCGCAATGCAGCTTCCCATAGCTACACCATTGATCTGACGGTATTATTTCCCTTCAAATGTAAATTGCACGTTTTTGTACATGTTAATATGAGGTCTTTGATGTCATTGATTTCTGTATGAAAATCGTAAAACTCATTTTTAATCAAGTCACAAAAGATCGTCGTTGTCTTATCCGGTGGAATGTTCCTAAATAAGGATGAGACGTCAAACGAGACTATTTTATTCTGTAGTGCCCTTCATAGTGTTTGTGTTTATGATATTTCATATGCCGCATCGAACGAGCTCCTGAGGCTGTCAAGGCTTTATGTGTTTTGGTTTTCCGTACAGTCAATATATATATATATATATATATATATATATATATATATATATATATATATATATATATATATATATATATATATATATGTCCTTCATTATGTCCATTGCATTCGAATATTACACAGATTACTTCTAATTAGGAATAAAAACATTAATGGCAAAATGGGTAATGGCCATTTATTTCGAGAATACTAAACTTCACTATCACTGTCTTTTTAGATTATATATGCATTTCTTAAAATCCGAAGTTCGGAACGTAAAATAAAAATCATTTATTTATTGAAGATATTTAATCTTATTCTTTCAGTTGGTATATATATATATCAATATATATATATATATATATATATATATATATATATATATATAATGTCATTTTAGTCTACATATGCATTTTTTATAATCCATAGGTCGGAACAAAAAATTAAAGTAATCTGTGTTTATTTCTTTTATTTTGTTTTATGGAGTTAGTATATACATATATATATATATATATATATATATAGTATATATATATATATATATATATACTATATATATATATATATATATATATATATATATGTATATACATATATATATGCATGTATGAATATGTGTATTTGTACGTATAAACGCTTGTGTGCTTTATGCTCTAATGTGTGCGTGCAGGCTGCCGCGTGCATTCTTTCGTGTACTAGTTTGCCTTGATAAGTGAAAATTTGTAAGCATATAGTAACAAAGTGAATGCATCCTCGTGACAATTGTAGCCAATACAAGTCGCAGTGACTAAAGCACCGTTCAAACAAATGCATTCACGAACGTTGAAATAGGTCATCCAGACAATACTACCTGTCTCATAGGTTAATAACCAGCATAAAATTAACTATCGTCAATTTAGACAGTTATCCGTGACCAGACTGATTGTTAAACTGTATAAGCATTTATGTGCATTGTAGAAATTCGGCAAACTAAACTTTCTCGCATATTTAACACAACAAAAATAATATAAGAGGAAGAGTTTGACGTTTCTGGTATAGAATAAATTCAGTGTATACTACTGAAAATATAAGACTACCCTAGTACATCCCATTGATTTTTCTATAATTAAGAAGCGTTGCATAAATTCTTAGTCTAATGATGCGAGTGACGCTAAAGAGAGAATTTGGTGGACATGCCGATTGGATTAAATTAGGAATGTTTGCGTGACAAATCTGGTGAGTTCTTTTGAATGGGGCCAAACTATTCACATCAATTCTTCAAATCAAATTTGCAAACTTGATATAAAGACCAACACAAATATATTTAGACAGTCGCACATCATCGCGAAATTGTCGTAAGTCACACGAACAAACGCGTTTCGATCCTCCAAGATCATCATCAGATAACAGCAGTAAAAAATAATTTCTGCACATTTAATTGTTCAGGGTGGTTTTATACTTGCTAATCAGCTTTCTTTCGTGCTCTGGTGATGATCTCGGAGAGTCGGAACTTGTTAGTAAGTGCATACGACGACAATTTTGCTATTATATGCGACAAACTTGATTTAAAGAATTGTTACCACCACTCGCGCAATGCATGATTGTTTCATTGTATTACCCAAACATATGTGGCGAAAGCTGCAAAAAGTTAATATTCTTGACTACATATAAATTGTGCAGTACATGATGAGTTCCTAATAAGGACGAAACCGGTCTACTGGATGAATTGCCTTTTCTACACTATACAATTCTTAGTTTATACTGACATGTGTAAGTAATTATTGGGTCAGGTGTTTATATCAAGACCACAACCTTGATTATAATAATAGAAACGTATGTCCGAAGTGGATGGACTCCTTTATTTCTATCAAATACATGGCATAATGACCAGCTGGCTCTAACCAGCCGATACTCTCAATGGATACTATCATTTTCAATTTCAGCACGAATAAATTCTAAGGAAATGGAAGATAACAGCGGCTAATGCCGATACATTCTTAATACTGGAGCATAACTCTCGCAATTAAACACGCAGTGAACTTTCTGCTGAATATTTTGATCCAAGAGTGTTCTAACGAATAAGAAAAGTTATAATTAGTAATCCTGGGACCTTTCGAAGCCAACTGTATGCAACACTCAAATCTTTGTCTTTGAATGCATCAAACGAAATTGAAAATGTGTTCGAAAATTTGTCCTACAGCCTAATTAGCACAAAGCCGAACAAATATATTTTGAATAGCTAGATAATTATTTCATCCGGGCAATCGTATAATTACAAGATGAATAAAACCAAAGAGCACCATATAAATTGTATTTTTGTGCATCAGGTTTCCTTTACTAGATTAAAACGGCAATGGCTATTCCACAGACTGCTGGATTCGTTGATTCACCAAAAATATTTTTCCTTCGGATGCGGGGAATCAGGTATGAAACCATTTAAGTGCAATTTGTGTGAATATAGTGACAAAATATGCCTTTCGTATAACTTATGTGCCAGACATAAAGTACCTTTTACCAAGTTATTTCGTAAAGGACGACAAGGGCGTGCCAATGTCCTCAGAATTAAGATGTTCAATCAAATCGGTGCACCTGATTTCCACTTAACGGAGACCAGCTAGTAGGAACAGGCACTGGATCTAAAACTCCTGTACCGTCCAATGTAGGATACAATCTCCAACTAATAAAATTGGTTTGTGATGTAGTGCCAACTTATACTGATCAGTAGTCAGTATGCATTAAGGAATTTGTTAATTCGGTTACGCCTTTCATCCAAAATATAGACTGGGTATAGGGCGTAATACCTGTTCAAACTGATGTGTCGCCCGTAAGTACGAAAGGCAGTTATATTGACTATTTATCTCCTTCTGGTCCAATTTGCATTAATTTGTTACTAGTTGCACATCACCCAATATACAAGTGCATATAATTTAGTTCTTCGCAACAAACAATGTCTAACAGTTATATATTCCATTCAAAGTGATAACTGCTATCGATCAAGTCCAGAGTGTATGAATTTGATGGAATAACAAGTGTTCAGAAATATTTTTCGCTTTTGTTGAAATATAGCAAATGAAAAGTTGTGTATGTAACAGTTACCTATATGGCAACCATAATGTTGGTATCAGGTAACGACCAAACTAACCCAGTGTTGGTAATCTTTACAGACTCAGTGAATATTATATATATATATATATATATATATATATATATATATATTGAAATGACTTTGAAGTCGCATTGTCGAAGACTTTTTATGAAGTAAGCTCTATTACTGCAGGTATAGGAGATTGAACCATCCGAATTGCATATCCTCACATAAATTGGGCATATGGCGAAATACCGGCACCAACTGTAGAGTCGCCAGTAAGCACGAAACTAATGTGCACATGTGATTATACCTTTACATCAGGTAGACCTAAGTTTATCCGTCTGGTTCTATTTGAACAAAGTTGCAACTGGGTGTGCAGCATCTAATACCCAAACGCAATTATGTAAGATCTCAGCAACATAAAGTATCTAATCCGATATAATCATTGAAACAATTGTATCATTACTTAACTTATAAAAACAAGCCAATGAGAATCAAAATAATATTTCGACCAATTAAACTAAAATGTGCATTAAAATTCTTTTCTAATCGTAAAAATATTACGGCTATGTTTCTTATTTAAAAAACTAACTACAAAAAATCAAAAGTTTAGCCAACATTCTCTGGAAAATTCATTCGCCTGCCTGGGTAATTTTGCGCTATTCTAGTAAATTATAAATATGTCGGAAGACTAGTTGTATAGAGAAAACTCTTCATAATAATCCTTACTACTTCTAGGCAAGCCAGCGTTTCAGGTCATTCCCCGTTTAATAAACCTTACAACAAATACAAACATCGACGAAATGCCTATCATTAAGTTAAGTAACAAATGACAAATAAGTAGTTGAACTAAACAGTTGTTAAACTATGCAATGAATTAGTCATCGGCCATTGAGAAATTCTTGAAATAACTCTGCCAATGCAAATGCACTCTGCAGGGAAAAATCGATATACGCTCACACTAAATCGCACAAGCATAAATGCATTCAAAATGTAGTTATTTTGTATAATATATATATATATATATATATATATATATAATATTGGAAAACGCCATTGGATTGTTCACATTAACTGCGTGGAATTATATATAATTATCAGCATAAACTAAACATTACTTCAGGTAATAAAGGCAATTCATCCAGTAGACCGGTTTCGTCCTTATTGAGAACTCTTTAATTAGTGTTTCTTCTGACAAAAATACAAATAGACATAATCCTGCTATTAGACTTCAAATTCATATATATATATATATATATATATATATATATATATATATATATATATATATAAAGAAGTGAGGTTCAACGGCAGGATTTTGAATACATATATGTTGTCAATATAAACATAACATTACTTCAGGTACCGAAGTCAATTCGTTAAGTAGACTGGCTTTGTCTTTTTTTAGAACTCTTGAAGCATTGTTTATACTGAAAAATATAAAGGAAATACCAATAAGACTTCAAATATATATATATATATATATATATATATATATATATATATATATAGAAAAATACGCATACAGACTTATTATTCAGCCCAAACATTAAATTCAAGTAAAACAGAGTCAGACTAGTTGCCACCCACATAATCCTAAACCCAGGATGCATATAAATAAAAGATTGTAAGGTGTAACCGAGTATTCTCAAAATAAAATGACTATTATCCACTTTGCTATGAATATTTTCTCTCCATAATTAACAATATACAGTGCAATATTCAAAAGCAATAGACATTATAGTATATATATATATATATATATATATATATATATATATATATATATATATATATCGAATCAAAGTTCAATGGCAGGATTTTGATAACGTATATGTTGTCAGTATAAACTTAACATTGCGTCAGGTAGTGAAGTAAATTTGTTCGGTAGACTGGTTTCGAACTTCTTGACAGGCACCAGGGCACATTTGCGTCGTAGACCGGGGACTTCAACTACTGCGCCACTCAAGCCGCACACTAAGTGACACTTAACATCATATACCAGTTTTTTGGTTATAGTTTTCTTCAAGTACAATATATATATATATATATATATATATATATATATATATATATATATATATATAGGTTGAGTGTGGGTATTTCTGATCTATATTTATCCGCATTATAGATGATATTGTAACGTTAACAAAGCACCTGCCTTAATACATTTACGTCTAAAAGGGTGTACCACCCATTCATTCCAAGTTACGTGACCAATTATAGCACGTGTTTGACGCGTAGTACCAGCTTCTATGGGTGAGTTGCGAGGATGTATGAAGCACATACGTCAGCCAGATGAGACCATGTTATTATGCCGACATTAGTATATCATCCTGGTTCTATATGGCTGAACTCGTCACATGGATAACCACGCCTAATATTTACACGGATAACTGGCCAGCTTCTATTTTGAGTCTGCTTGTCTATTTAATTGAATGATATCATGATACCGTGAAATGTGATAACTGATATCGATCAAGGCCAGAGTGTATGGATTTACTGGAGTAACAGTTGCTCAGCTATAGTTGTAATTCTCAATTTCGGTGAACTATAGCATACATTGAAATCCATTGTGTTATTATCATGTACCAACTCGGCAACAATAGTGTTAGTACCATGCACCTTTTCGGTACAATAATGTTGGTATCGGGTACTGACACAATAGCTATAGTTTTGGTATTCTTTACAGGCTTGGTGTTTGTATAATATAGAGTGAATTAGCGTCGAAGTCGCTTTGTCGAGACTTTATATGGTGTTAGCCTTATTTATGCAGGTTTATACGTTCGTCTAGGAGATTGTAACGTCCTATTTTCCCACATTCCTCACCCAAATATATGGTGGGTATAGGGCGTAATACCGGCTTATACTAATGAATCGCCATTAACCAGGAAACGAATGTGCACGAGATAATACTTTTCGTTCATGCTGTCTTTGGTTTATCCTTCTGGTCACAACTGAACTAATTTGTTACTAGTTGCGTAACACCTAATTCATAATTGTCTATATAAATTGTGTAACATCAGTTGGGCGTCCAAAAAATGTTGACGATATGGTTTATTTAATTTTTTTGTGCTTATCATTATTCTGCTCTGTGAGAATGGTGTTTTCAGACCAGATAATGGCTCACACAGGTCGGGGCCGATATACTGGCAAGATGAACATGAATTTGATAAAAGTGTAAAAACCGCGATATGCAACTATTCCGCATCGCAAGTTGCATGCATATTTGATGCAAATTTTTATACTAGTTAGAAGATGGCAACACAGAAGTGTATTTCGATACAGTGCAAAATCGGAAAATCTTCATGGGCTGACATACTGGGCAGACGATGTTTACTAACGGACTTGTTTTCAAGTCAGGCATCGAATCGAAGAGCTGACCCAGGGAATGATTCAAATCACAAATATTTCTACAAAGAAAGACAAAACAGCAAGAAGGACCAGAATTAATTGGCAAACAACCAAACAGAATAGAATCAAATAAAGTAGAAGAGAACATAAAAGACTAGATTAGAATAGAACAAAGGGATTATTGGCAAAACCAAAGTTGGGTAGCAATCTACGCCACAATACTTTCGACAATCCGACACCGTCTACTGAGGTCACAGTTAGAATATCCTAAACTAAATGATCACGCATGCAGCCAATCGGTCTAAAAATTCCAGTCCGATTTTCTGATATGTGGAACGAAAAGAACATTTTAGAGAGAACTTTAAATTCCAGCATTTCGAAGCGTTACTTCATTGAGCACTATGTTTATTTAGTAATGAATTTTATCAAGCCTAAGACATTTTCACAATTACTACGATATATTAAGCAATTAAATATTTAGTTTTTAACGAAAATGTTTTTCTGTTCCATACAAGTGGTTATTACCAACATTACGAAATGTTTTATGCATACACGATGAGAATAGTGATGCAGAAGATTGCTTTCGAATGTGATGAAATAGCGACAAAATCAATTTTGAAGCCTACCAGCAGTGACAGTCACAACAGTTTTTCAAGACTGGTACCAGTTGATTTTGGTTTAGTTATGTCATTTGGAATTTTGTTGTGATCTGCTTATGAGTCAGGAAAATAGAAATGCGTAGACACGTGCAGCTGATAAAAGACAATCCCGTAAATCTGACCGACGTTTATTTGATATTAGCAAAAATTTCAAAAGGTAACTTTCCTCGCTCATCTGCGCATTTCGATTGTATTAACCGAAATCAGATGCGATACGGACATTTTACAGATTAGTGTTTCATACACACTTTTTTACAGATCTCAGGTAACATATAGAAAAACACTAGATGCCGTTTGGCAAGGCGTAAATACTTTTTGCGGCAAAAAATCTAAACAATGCCGCAGATTGGCTCGGTAGTTAGAGTAAAAGATACCGAAGCCGACGCGATCAGGTTCAAGCCCCGTCCGCGGTAAATTCGGGACAGTACGTGATGAGTTCCCAATCAGGACGAAACCGGTCTACTGGATTAATTGACTTTTCTACATTATATAATGCTTAGTTTATACTAACAAGTGTATATACATAATTACTTTACTTTACTGTACTGCGGCTGACTCCTTTTGGAGGATAAGCCGGCTCCACATTTCAAGGAGTTTCTTGGGAATTTGGTACAAGTGGTGTCCCTTCACCACTCGGCTTTTTGATCGGGGGCGCACCTCTAGCCTTTGCACATCCAAGCGCAGTCTGCAAGGCAGCAGTAAGTTGCATGGTTGCCGGTGGCTGTTGAGCTCATTCGCCATTCGGAAGTACGGGGTACTGTCCAGGAGTCCATGTAATCCTGTGGCTGTTGAACCCTTTTGTGGCGGGGAACACACGCCGAGTCATGGTGCCGTCGTCGGGCTCATGTGGTATTTTATAAGAGATCCGATTGCCGGTCGGAAATCCACCACGCCCTGGTGACACCACCGCCATAGCCCCGTTAGCCCATGTACGATCGGCCATCGAGACATGGTTGACACCATCGTACCACGTTGAGGAGGGGATGGACTTTACGACATAATTGGACAGGTATTTATATCAAGACACAACCTCGATTTTATTAATCTTAATAATGTAAAATTTTTGCTCTTTTCTTCGATTTAAATTGCTATTATGTTTTTAAATTATTAATAATATCCTAAATCTCTCGACTTTATCTAAAACTTTAAAGCTTGAAAAAATGCATTCTTATTAAAGGTAATTTTCACCTACTTATCTTTACACAGCGTTCGTACACCGCTAAAAGCGCAAGTGAAACTCGCCAATATTTATCAATTTCCAGCTAAATAACTAAAAAGGTTTGTCGAACTGGTTCAACCAGGTTATTGCTATATAGCCATATTTTTATGATGTTCAAGCAGGCGCAGAGTAAGGGTTAATACATCAATGTTTCCTTTGTGTCAATACTGAGATTAATTTTCCATTAGGAACAAACAATCCAAGACAGAAATTTTCATAGTTCTTAATGGTGCTTTGTATGTTCACGAATGAAGCTTTTCATTTATTTCTGACTTTACGCTTATTAAAAACAACTGGGTGTAACAGGTATTAGTTTAAATAGCGGAACTCCACAGACAGGTGATTGAAAATACTCCAAGATGGATAGACACGTACAAATTTACGGTGCAACCGAAGGGCTTACCAACTGAGATGGCAGCGGTTGATGCTTCTCTGATATCGTATTACAGTGTTTTGTGAAACTATTGCATTAGTAAAGCCTGTAAGACATACACGTGTTTAATGCCCTAAAGAGGCGAAAAGATGGAAGGTAAGTAAACCCAGTTGATAAACCGAATTGTGGGTCTCCGATTGAGCGATTTGGCTAAACAAGTACGTAACATCTGCATAACGGTGTAGTGCCTTGTCCCATAACTTCAAACATGAAGTCATGGAAGCCAATAAACCTTATCGTCTTTTATTCGTCATTTAAACTGGGTAAGTAACTCAACCCCGGCATTTTGTATTCAAAGTTCTCTGCGGGAGGGCTAATAACGGAAACATCGACAATTTATCGATTACAGACATCAAATGAATATAAAATTCCATCATAAGCAAGTGGATGAGCGATTCAAAAGATTTCGTTTTTAGTTACATATGATATATATCCAAGATAGCTACTAAATAATTTCAAGGGGAGAAAAAACCACGGAGTAGGTCTAATAGGCCTCGACGTTGTTTTTACCCACCTCAAACAAATAGGGTCGGTGGTGAAGCAGTGCAGCCAGACAAACCACGGATTGTCATACTTAATAAGTATTAAACGACAGACTGAAATATTTATTTTTTTCGCTAAATAGATAAAAGGGAATTTAATTTGGTCTTTATAGAGTAACAGGACACAGCAAGATTATTTCGTAATGTTAAAATAGATGAAACATAAATAAGTATCTTTTCGCAATATGCAAAAGATTCAATAAACAAATCAATCATTAATTACATACATATGTCAGTATAAACTAAGAATTGTATAGTGTAGAAAAGGCAATTCATCCAGTAGACCGGTTTCGTCCTTATTGGGAACTCATCAAGTACTGGCCAGAATTTGCCGCGGACAAGATACGAACCTGGGCACGTCTGCTTCGGAATCTGGCGCTCTAACCACTGAGCGGCAGGATAGCTCAGAGGTCTACTGGATGAATTGCCTTTTCTACACTATACAATTCTTAGTTTATACTGACATATGTAAGTAATTAATGGGTCAGGTGTTTATATCAAGACCGCAATCTTGATTATAATAATTGTTATCACCACCCACGCAACCAATGTTCGTTTAAACAAATCAATCAGTTTATTTAATAAATAAGACATTATGCGTAAATTTATTAATAATTTTGATACTCGTACAACTAACATTGTGTCTATTTAATTGGGTAAAATATTTTTATTGGAACTCAGATATCGTTATCCAATACATGTTTTCCATGAAGCTTTTAATTAAATGACTAATTAAATCACGAAATATGAATAATAAGTATCCTAATGCCTCAATAACTCTTTGTAGCTCCACTACCATTTTCCTTTTGTTATGAACACCTGAATTGCAGATGTAATAACTAAAGTAGCTGAATTCCTTAGTAGTAAAAATACAACTATAAGATAATGTTTGTGGCAGAGAACTAATATAGATTCAATTGTGTATTAGGTGTTGCGCACCTAGTAACAAATTAGTTCAAATATGACCAGAAGGATAAACCAAGTTCATCATGAATGGAAGATTTAATCTCATTTGAACATGCGTTTCGTGCTTAAAGGCGACTCATCAGTAGGAGCCGGTATTACGCCCTTTACCAACTATATGTTCGGGTAAGCTAATGTATATATATATATATATATATATATATATATATATATATATATATATATATATATATATATATATATATATATATATATGCAGTGAGTTGGCTTTGAATTCGCATTGTCGAAGACTTTATATGAAGTTAGCTTCATTACTGCAGGTTTACATGTTCGTCTTATTTTCCTCCATTTCTCACCCAAATTTATAGTGGGTAAAGGGCGTCCCTCCAGGCAGATGTATACATGTATCATCTGGAAAAAACGAGCCTAAAATGTATAATTGACCAGTGCGCACTCTACAAAAGGTATGTAGATGATATCTTGTTGTTCATCTCAGAAGCAGCAGACCCTTCCGAAATCCTCAAACAAGCAAATGGAGCCGATCCAGACAATCAAATTCACTCTCGAGGTAGAGAAAGACGACAGTTTTCCCTTCCTTGACATCAAACTCACTCGAGATGAAAACGGGGATTTGACACTGGCCATATATAGAAAATCCACTTTCACTGGACAATACATTCACTACAACAGCAGTGTGCCAAAATCCCAAAAAAGAAACTTAGTAAACAACCTATCAAACCGAATCAGGAAGATCTGCTCTGAACACAGGATTGAGGAAGAACCGTCAGGAAAATCAGCTATTTCCGATCATATATTGGCAACGAGGCACCCTGTCAATTCGACCAATTTCACAATTCAACATAAAGCAAAATCAGAAAAATTATTATTTATCTACGAAGCACTTTACATAAAACAACAAGCACCTGACCTTAATATTCAAAATATCCATCAACATGATATTCTTATCGACTGGCCAAGAATAACAAAATTCAACAACAATCTACTAGTATCCAGCCAAGAACAAACAGGCCCTCGACTAAAATCAACAAACGTACAATCGGATTGGCAACAAACTGAAGTGGAAATAACAGAGGCGCATACGGTGACAGAAGTTTCCAAACAATATGAGCGTTCAACACTTCAATCCACACTGGCGCTGTTACCATGTGAAAAATATATATACATATATACAGTGAGTTGGCTTTGAATTCGCATTGTCAAAGACTTTATATGAAGTTAGCTTCACTACTGCTGGTTTACATGTTCGTATATGCAATTGTACCGTCTTATTTTCCTACATTTCTCATCCAAATTTATAGTGGTTAAAGGGCGTAATACCGGCTCCTACTGATGAGTCGCCAGTAAGCACGAGATTATACTTTCCGTTGATGCTGCCTTTTGTTTATCATACTGGTCATATTTGAACAAATTTATTACTAAGTGCGCAACACCTAATACAAATTTGAAATCATAACTGTTGGATATAAGACAGAATGAAATGAAAAAGTCAAAACTTGCGCTTCAACCTAAATCGTTTAACAATAAGTATAAGTAATTAGACTAAGAATTCTATTTCCTTATGATATATACTATCGTTAATTTTGTTTGTGAAACTTTTTCGCGTGGTGTCGATGTTTTTGCTATGCTTTCTAATGGCCAACTTCATAACTTGTACCAAAGTTAACACAAGAAGCACAATACAATAAAACACAAGACAATGAATTAACGTTTTACTATTATCTGACGGGGGAAACCTATGGTATATAATATTTTTCGAAGTAAACTTATTTAAATCTCCCTATGTCTATTGTTCTAATTTTGATCGACATTAACAAACCGATTTTTGTGCTATACAGACGGTTTAGCTTTAAAGTATAATGACACCTAATAAGGTATGGCTCATAAAAACATACCTATTCAATTAAATACTGTTTGTTGCGGAGAACTAATATATATGCAAGTATGTATTAGGTGTTACAAACCTAGTAACAAATTAGCTCAGTTTTGACCAGAAGGATAAAATAAAGACAGCATGAACGGAAAGTATAATCTAATGCACATTCGTTTCGTGCTTACTGGCGACTCATCAGTAGGAGCCGGTATTACGCCCTTTAACCACTATATATTTGGTAGAAGAATGAGGAATAATAGGACGATACAATCTCCTAGACGAATGTGTAAACCTGCAGTAGAGTAGCTAACATCGTATAGTCTCGACAATGCGACTTCAACGCTAACGCACTCTATATAATACGTATACCGAGTCTGTAAATGATACTAACACTATGACTGTTGTGTTAGTAACCGATACCAACATTATAGTACCGCTAAAGGTACAAGGTACTAACACTATATTTTCCAAGTCGGTACATGGTACTAACATGATGGATATCAATGTATGCTATAATTCACCGAAATTGAGAATAACAACTATTTCTGAACACCTGTTACTCCAGTAAATCCATACACTCTGGCCTTGACTATACTTTCCGTTCATGCTGTCTTTGGTTTATCCTTCTGGTCATAACTGAACAAATTTGTTACTAGGTTCGCAACACCTAATACATACTTACCTATTCAATGTCGGAAAATTTCTGTTTAATTTGACATAAAATAAACGACTATTCACCGAATAAATACTTCTCCGTCTGAAATTCGAGTGAAATCATCTGGTTATATAGGTTCAAAAACTTTATTAATTTCTAACCATCATGACGCTGGATGACAAATTTATCATCAAAGAGCAAAAAATTTGATTAAAGCATAAGTTGCGCCCTATCTAACCGAAGACCTGCATTTCTTGAAAGTTATGGTTGCCATATTTTTTTCCTTTAGATGAATGCTCTTTGTTTAAAATCCTGGCCGCGACAACTCTGATTAAATATACTATAAAGGAAGACTACTATTGTCATTAATCTCGTGAGCCGGTTTCCCCCACCATGATCTATTCTGATGAAATGTTTGTATCTTATTGTCGATCATGTGTAATTTATTTCACGTCAGTTTTAATATAGAGAAAGAAATTGTTGCTTGCCAGAATATAGCTTTTAGCAATTCAATAAGCTATTATGTTAAAATAATGTATAAAATTTCCATGAATGGTCTTTAGCAAAGTAAATAAAAATAAAACAGAATAAACATGACATAGTAAACTGAAGAATTCCATCCATCACGCATCCATAAACGGGCATTCGTCGAGATTATGTTAAATAATGAGTTAAAATTTAACGAAACGTTATTAACTTGAATCGATGATATTCGCAAATTCTTTAAATCGTGTTTTCGAGCTTGAAGTAACCACCAATCCCATTGGATTTAACCAGTCGTCGAACAACATAACAAAACTACCGCCAGCTGCAACGCACTGACGCGTTTCCACCTTCCATGATCATCATCAGAGTACGACGGCAAACTGACTATCGAGTATCAAACCACATTGAATATATATGGAAATCAAATTTAGATATGCGGCTCTCACCTCTAGCAGTCTCGCATACATTGAACTGGACTGGAAATGTCGGCTGCACAATTTCTATGCAGTCACGAACATTAACTGTTTGCAGATTTCGCCACATATACATATATAGGCAATACAATTTAACAATAATTGATTGCGCGGGTGATGGTAACTATTCATTAAATCAAGTTTGCGAGCTTAAAGTAAACACCAATCCCATATATATTCAATGCGGTTTGATACTCGATAGTCAGTTTGTCGTCGTTCTCTGATGATGATCATGGAAGGTCGAAACGCGTCAGTGCGTTGCGATCGGCGGTAGTTTTGTTATGTTGTTCGGCGACTGGTTAAATACAATGAGATTGGTGTTTACTTCAAGCTCGCAAACATGATTTAAAGAATTGTTACCACCACCCGCGCAATCAAATATTGTTAAATTGTATATTCGAAAATTTTCTATAAATGACTAAATATGACAAGTAATAGAGTGAAGAACAGTTTGAGTTTTAATAAAAATGACTCTGAATATTTAAATACACAAGATACAAACAAAAGGACAAAGTTGCTCCAGTACCACCAGTCCAATTGAAATAGGTCATGTATAGATAGTTAAATTTTCCATAATACCTCAATACGCGATTGGACATAGAACAGAAATTATCTACGCAAAAGTAATAAAAATGAGCTGTTTTAATTTTGCGCAATTCTAGCCTAAGAAGAAATTTATTTCATAATGGATCTAAACATCAGGTTATAAGCTGCATGCTATTGACGCAATGGAACCGTAGGCACACTGCCTATCATTAATTTTACGTCATTGTTTAACCATTTAACTGAACACAGATGAAGCTTCTGTATACGGTGTCCTCGATTAGTGCTGTCCCGCATTAATTTGAATTATTTTCAACGAATGAGTATGTGACGCTGTCCTCGTCATTCATTTAAAAGATTTTCAACGGTATTCCTTCGTGACATCGGCTGTCGTTACATCATAACGCTCACTAGAATATTCAAGTTCGATAGAAAGCGGATGAGCCACAAGGAGTCTGCAAATGGCCATGTGGTGAGTCACTGAATGGTTTGTAACGAGCAGAATGCAGCCTCTAACTTGAAATGAGCCATTCTTGTAATCTACATGACTTTTATTGCCCATGGACAGAATAATTGCAAAAATTATTCCATATTATGCACTAGGATCATGTTCGCGATTGATGTGCTCACAGGCACTTTACAAATCACGAACTTATGAAGAGTAACCGACTCCATCACAAACTTGATTTGTGTATTTCACATATTTGAACATGAATGCGTTCACGCGAAGAATTCATCAAATCATTCATAACTGATGTGAATACTACACAAAACGGAAATGTTTATGTATTATGGGTTGCCTACCTAGTAACAAATTAGTTAAAATGCGATCAGATGGATAAACCAAAGCCACCATGAGCGGAAGTTATAATCTCACGTGCACAATCGTTTCGTGCTAAATGGCGACTCATCGATATGAGCCGGTATTACGCCCTATACCCACTATATATTAGTGTGAGTAATTTGCGAAGATTGGATGGTATAATCTCCTATACTAATGTGCAATTGTGCAATAGTGGAGCAAACTTAAATGCGACGTCAAAGCCAACTTAATTTATATAAAATATAT
Organism: Eudiplozoon nipponicum; assembly: GCA_029291075.1. Classification (NCBI taxonomy): domain Eukaryota; kingdom Metazoa; phylum Platyhelminthes; class Monogenea; order Mazocraeidea; family Diplozoidae; genus Eudiplozoon; species Eudiplozoon nipponicum. Next base: position 29,399 of record JAQBSW010007123.1, read on the forward strand.
ACAGAGTCTGTCAAGGGTACCAACACTATGGTTGTTGTGTTAGTACCTGATACCAACACTATTGTTGCCAACTTGATACCGTGTATCTATCAAATACAGTAAATTTCACTTAAATGGAGGAATGGCAAGGCATGTGAAATAAAAATACTTCATTTGTGGTGTATAGAAAAAGACAAATTTTCGAGAGTTTCTCACAAATTGTGCCACATAACTACGACACGTGCAACTAAAAAATGTTCAGATGATTGACAAACAATGCAATTGCAACACAGAACCTGCTATTTGACAATGTGAAAAACCATATATCAGGATCAGAAACTCGTATCAGTATGCTTCATCCACGCGACCTTCTATCGACAGAAAAAATAAGAGATTAAACAAAGATTTATACATAATAAGCAAGCCACAAAGCATTTCCAGAGAACCATGACACATTCACATTCAACTAGACGAGTTTGATCCTATCATAAAAGCAGAACGAAGCCTTAATTCTTGAGACAAAAGTCTGTATATAATTAAATAATAAGCAACAGACGACATAGATAAGAACATAAGTCTCACTTAAGAATCTGTATAATGATGTTTTCTCAACAATTGCACAAAAACGTGAATTTTGTCCTCTACTAAAACTGAACATCTAATCTCCACGTATTTTTAAGCGACACCCAAGGGAATAAATTTTATAAAGATATGGCACAGAGAATGACTTAAAGAAGTGAGATGCACCAACAAAAACAGCCCAATGAATCCAGAAAACGACTCAGGTGTTTCTTCTATGAATACCAACAATTTCATTTATAAAATCGGGAATGTTCTTGATGATAGACAGAATTTAAAACCGTGACAATCAAATTAAGGCAGATCCGAAACAACCGAGAATTTAATGTCATTTACTTTAATCAAGGTTGCGAACTTGATGTAAACATCTGACCCATTAAGTACATAGATCTGTATAAACTAACAATTGTATAGTGTATAAAATGCAATTCACCCATTACACAACAATACAATACAATACACTACACTATAAAATTCTTAGATTATACTGACAGATGTATGTACTTAATGGGTCAGGTGTTTATATCAAGGTCGCAACCTTGATTATAGTAAATGTTATCACTGCCCGCACAACCAATGTTCGTTTAATTTAATGTATTGTTTGATCAACCAACGATGAAAATTCTAATTAAATCGCTATAAGCGTACGTCGTCTAAAACAAGCAAAAACAGTTGTCACAAAAATGGCCACGAAGTATGGCACGCCAACAGTACACAAAGCAGTTTAACCGGGTACCTTACAGCTATTACGTCCAATAAATTCAATAATCAACCCTCAAAGGCACAAACCCGACGAAGAGCTAAAAATCTCAGACCTAGTACAAATTTAACTGTCAAATAATTGTGTTCGCGAGACATTTGATTTCGTAAATAAAGAAAAACCGCATGATGTGAAGAATAAAGTTTGATTTAGTTCAAAGTTGGACATCTGTTTTCTTGCATTTATGTTGAAATACACATCGATTTCCTATGTAGGTTCGCCGACAGTAACCACAAAGAATTCACTATACCTACAAGTCATCTGGAAAGTATCCCAAATAAGTTCACTAAAGACGCTCAATATTTTTATATGTAGAAAATATGGCGATGGGCAAGCCGTCAGGGAGTCAATTATGTGATGGTTACATTTATTTTTAATCTTGATTCGCAATTTGAGCAATGATTTATATATATATATATATATATATATATATATATATATATATATATATATATATATATATTCTTTGGAAATGTGAGCCTTAATAAATTTCGTAGTACCCTTTCCATGTGCAAAATTAAAAAGAAATTTTATCAGATATCAGAAAAGCTTCTTTCTCATGTTCTTCTCAAGTATCTACAAATGAACATCTTTCTATATATAAATTGAAAGGCAAAACAAGATTTGACAGGTTGGTTAGTTAATATTCAAAAGAAAACGAATACAATAAAGCAATTAACGATTTAATGTCTAATGCCTATCCTAGACAATTAATTGAATAAATTATTAAAAGGTGAATTAAACAGAAACTGACTTATTACGAACCAGAAAAGAAAACAGTCCACCTGAACATCCCATTTAAGGGATGTGCAGTTTCCCAAATAGCAAAAAGAAAGTTGAAGCGGCACTAACACCCACATTTAATGCGGCTAAATTAAGAGTGTTATTTAGTGTAACACACTTGCCGTTACCAGCAATCAAAGAGAAACAGCCGTTATGGTCAATATCAAATATTATTTACCAATATACATGCGCAAGTTGTCTATCGACTTACGTAGGCCGATCGACCAGACGATTAATTGCTCGAATGAGAGAACATTGTAACTTAAACGCCTGTTTTAAATCAAATGGTGAATACACGTCTGCAATTGCGAAACACATCGTAGAAACATCACACTTATGTTCTCCAGACGAAGCATTTAAAATAATTAATAAATGCAATAACATACGAAGCCTTATAAATAAACAAATTGCAGCCGGATTTATGCAGGCAGAAGGAGCATGCTCAGTCATTGAGCTTAAACTAGAAGTGACGCACGAAATTGATTGGTTTCCTTTTTCACAATCTTGTCTTGCTTTTCAATTCATATATAAAGAGATGGTTATTTGTAGATACTTTAGAAGAACATGAGAAAGAAGCGTTGCTTGTATCTGATAATTTTTTTTATTTTGCACATGGAAAGTGTACATGAATATATATATATATATATATATATATATATATATATATATATATATATATATATATTTAACTTGAACTTACACAACGATCACTTACTAAGCTAATACAAATTTTAAGTGTGGTAATACAAATTTAAAAAGCATGGATTACTCCTAAATTTTTAAACAGTGTATGTCAAGAAATTTTAATTATTGATTTCCAAAAAGAATAGATAAATTTCTATTACACTCCAGAGATAGCAATATTGCAGTTTCCGAGTAAAATGAAGTTACAAAATTGCATGACAAAGTTTGACATTCGAAAGGCTGAAAATACTTTTTTCAATAAATGAGAGAATGTACACTGAAAAAGGATACAAATTGTGAATTTGACTACATTTTTCTTGTGCCGAATACAAATTAACCGAAATTCAAAATCGCACACCTAAAAAAGCATTGCACATAATGTTCCTGGAACTTTCATGAGTTAACTTGAGGAGCATTTGTGTATAAGATTGATCACAATTGAAATGGTACACATGAATATCGTTCGATCTGTTGCTTGAGTTTTTCAGTAGACTATAATTATATAAACGCCAAAGAATACCAGACGAGTAAAAATTCATTCTTTTTCATTTCTATTGACTGAGCTCATCATGCGCAGTTAGGTGACTGTCCTGGATTTTATGAAAAGTTATTTCGAATAAAGACGATAATGTTTAATATTAAAATAATGCAAGTCGGATGGGAACATACGACAACTGGCTGACTGAAGGAATTCGTGCTTTCTTAACAGAAACCACACATAATCGGAATTTACATATGAAGATAATTTATATAATCTATAATATTTTCCTTTCTACTAGTCAAATAGCTGATTGTTCCTTTAGATACTGTTTGTTCAGGAGAACTAATAGATATGCAAGTATGTATTAGGTGGTGCGAACCTGGTAACAAATTAGTTCGGTTGTGACCAGATGGATAAACCAAAGACAGCATGAACGAAAAGTATGATCGCGTGCACATTCGTTGCTAAATTATAGAATTTACTTCAAATAGCAATGGATAAAATATATCGTGCTGAAATATGTGATTAAAAAATAGTGGTTTTCAGATCTACAGTACCAAAACTTATTGATTGTCCTTCATAAACAATGTATAGGTCTCCACGGGCTCAAGAACTACTAGACGAGGGTAATATTTCAACTGTGATCAAACTTTTTTTCGTTTTAATATTGAATAGAATATATAAGTTGGTAAACTGTATTTCGATTGTATCGCTCGAGACTTTCAACTACAAGTTTTTTTAAACTAAAGGTTAGCATCTATTTGTGCTGAATTTTTGTTTTTGATACTTTGATAAGAGTTAGCTCAAAACTTGATGAAGGGGAAACAATAAAACTCGAAACAACATTCCAGTCTAAACTGGACTCAAAAACTGAGTTGCAATAACACGTCAATATCGTAAGCACACAACGTGACGTGCATCAATGAAGCTAGTTACTGTTTGTTGTTGGAAGAAATATATATTGAAAATCTGACGATAGCGTCCAATTCTTCTACATTCCTCACCCAAATATATGGTGGATATAGGGCGCAGTACCGGCCCCTTCAGATAAGTCGCCAGTAAGCACCAAACATTCGTGCTGTCTATAGTTATCCTCCTGGTCATACTTGAACTAATTTGTTACTAAGTGCGCAACATATAATACACAATTGCATCATTGATGCTGCTCACGGATAAGCTTATCTGAATATGTGGTATGGAAATTAAAATGGCTATGGCAAGTTTAATGTATGAATGTTTTTCTGATGTTAGTTGACATGTTTCTAGTTACCATGTAAATGAGTACTAGCCTTGTACTTAATAGGCTAAACTTACTTCACTGCAATTGTAAATACATACACCTTTTAGTTTGCAACGTCTTTTTGTCTTACAACATAACATCTATTAATCCATACCGACAATACTGTAATGAACGACGTGGGTGATAATTTAACATATCTATCATCCAGTTACATACGAATCCACAAATTGGGCTTTACTGCACAACGCGTTATATTTATTGTATAGTGACAAAATGCAAGGAAGCTTACCAGGCGCGAAAGACAAAATCTAGCATTTGACACAGGCTTTGATAACTGCCACCTCAATATCTGGAATTCATAGAAATCGTGTTAGAGGACGAGTTGACCATCACTCCCCTCTTTATAAAATAATTTAATTCGTGCATTAACCCTGGCGGTATAATCTTGACTTCAGTCATGTACAATTCGCTCAGGTTATTTTACGCAATTTCAGTACTGAACGGAAATCACGCACTATAGAATAGCATGCTACATTCCGACGAGAACGAGGTCGTGCAGATAGTATTTATTATTCGTGATAATTACATAAATAAAACCTACTATATCGCTATAATCAAGGTTGTGATCTTCATATAAATACCTGTAAGTACATGCATTTGTCAGTATAAGCTTTAAAAATGTATAGTGTAGGAAAGGCAATTCAGCAAGTAGACTGGTTTCGTCCTTACTGAGAACTCATCACGTACTGTCCAAAATTTTCCGCGAACAGGGATCAAACCTGGGAACGTCTGCTTCGGAATCTGGTTCTCAAACTACTGAACCATCCTGCTACAAACAACACAATTTTCAATTACATAACAACTCATGTAACTAGGTTAGTCTTTTTTCTTTTAGGTAGAGCTCGTATAGAATCCATTTAGACACAAAGTGCCAACCAATCATCCGTAATCTGTCTTTATTGAAGACAACAAACTAAATGGGGAAGTGGAAATGAAATGAACATTTATATATTAAACCGAACACTGATTGTGCAGGCGGTGATAATAATTTATATAATCAAGTTTTCGATCTTGATATAAACGCCTGACTCATTATATACATGCATTTGTCAGTATAATCTAAAAGGTGTAGTGTAGAAAACGCAATTCATTCAACTGTCCAGTTTCGTTCTTATCGGGAACTCATCACGTACTGATCAGAATTTAATGCGAACAGGGCGCGAACATGGACACATCTGCTTCGGAACCCTGTGCTCTTAAAACTGAGCTACCCTGCCGCACGCTACACAAATGTTAGTACTAAATGGATCAGGTGTTAATATCAAGATCGCAACATTCATTATAGTAATTGTTATCACCGCACGCGCAACCAATGTTCATTTCAATATCACTTTCCCATGTAGTGTTGTCTGTTCAATAATGACAGATTGTAGATGGTTTGCTGGAGCTTGGGGTCTAAATGAATGCCATTTGAGCTCCACCTAAAAGATAGGAAGACTAACCGAGCTACATTAGTTAGTATATAACTGAAAATTCTGTGTAGTGTAGTGTGCGGCAGGGTGGCTCAGTGGTTAGAGCACCAGGTTCCGAAGCAGACGTGGGCAATTTCGAGCAGTGTCCGTGGCAAATTCTAGTTAGTACGTGATGAGTTCTCAATGAAGACGAAGCCGATCTACTGGATGAATTGCCTTTTCTACACTACACTATTCTTAATTTATACTGACAAAATTATGTAACTAATTGGTCGGATGTTTATATCAAGATCGCAACCTTGATTATATTAATTGTTTTCATCGCCCGCGAAAACCAATGTTCATTTATCTATATCGCTGTCCAACAAAAAAGCCAGTTGAGGCAGTGGATCACAACGATCTATCTTGAAATGGGATTTCCACCAAATTTATAACTGTAGTATGAGCTCTTAATTACTTACCTAATTTATTTTCGGATCATCTTATAATTCCATCCTTGATTACTTTTTATCTTATTTTATATAGTAACTTAGGTTCTTTTGGTAGTGATGCGCCTTTTAACAAACATTTACGTTTGTTTGAAGGAAAAAGGCAAATTTTCTTTGCACTATTACTATTATCTTTCTTTAGCAGGCAATTTTCATATTTGTTTCATGACCCCTTTTTATTTTATTTTAACTTCCTTTCCTATTGAACGTCTTTATCCTTAACTAATTTAATTTTACTAAATTCTAATTATTTACTGTGAAAATTATGTTCCCGGGTATTCACAGTATTATGTCCCCTACTAACCGGAATGCCACTCGTAATTATTTCATTTAGGAAAGTAAGAGTAAAAGCGGGTCTAACGTGTGCAAATAGTGAGTGGTGAGGGGACACCACTTGTACCAAATTCCCAAACGCTACATGAAATCGAAATGGAACCGGCTTATCCTCCAAAAGGAGTCGGCCGCAGTAAACATCCAAACGTCCCCTACTAACCGGAATGCCACTCGTAATTATTTCATTTAGGAAAGTAAGAGTAAAAGCGGGTCTAACGTGTGCAAATAGGAATGGGCATTTATCAAATTAGGTTCACTTAAATGACTGATACACGTACCATTAATTACATAACAGATTATTTCTCAGTCTTAAACAAACGCTCACACATATACACACACATATGCGTGGCATTTGCTTATCTAGTGAATCGTCAGATGTTATAAAATCGCTGTAATGTCACTGGAATGAGTGCATTCGTGAAGTAACTGATTACGCCTCAATTCAAAACAAGCGGAAAAAAATAAACACACAGGCATGGCATACGCTAATCTAGTGACTCGTCAGTATTTCTTATTAAATCACTGTAATTTCATTTTGATGAGTGTACACGTGCAAAAACTTACAAAACAAATCTGAAATATACTTACCTAGCGAAAAGACAGTTATGCTTAATAAGGCAATAAGTATAAATGAGGCAGTTTAAACTAAATTTTCCACTCGATATATTGATTGCTAAATTGTTTGTGAGATGTGCTTTCCGTTGAAAAGGCTTCCGTAACCGGAAATAGAAATACTCGGAATCATAAGAAGAATAGTGGATGCAAACACCATGATGCGCCCAACAAAGACAAGGTAATTAATCTATTTCCTGTCGTGTACCATAATTCTTTCAAAGCTTATAAGTGCTCTTTTCACAAACATTTAGTCTCGACAGAGTCCATAAAAAGTTATCGCAGTAAGTCCACATTAGCTCAATTTTGTAAAAGATTCCACCATGAAATATATGTTCAGGACACTGGTGTCGATTATTTTTCAAGCGGTATATAGTTCGTCTTTGATTAGGCGAACGATACAATACCTTTATTCAACAACCAGGATTCCGTCTAGACCACTTTTGTGGAAAATATACCCCCATATATTTAATAAACTTCTTCAGTATCAGTCAATCAAACGGTTGAATTTCAAGATAAAGGTATGGACATAATTATCAGGTTCAAATAACATTTCAGATGTATCGTTAACTCAAACATGCACAAGTTTATTATGAGAAAAACAATATCAAGAGTACATATCAACAACCTGCAACATTCTAGGAAAAACGAGATTATCTAATTCTGCGCTTTATTGGTCTTGTGTGCGGTGATTTTTTTCTTAAAGTAATGTTAGAGACTGGAGTAAAAGATCTACGTATCTTACAGGCATATGATTATCGTTGTCTGAGAATTATAACCCCTATCGTTTACCAACAACGAATAAGCAACATTGACACACGAAGACTGATTTTTGGATCAGCCAATAAATGCACGTCACTAGACAAGACAGAAACAGTTGAAGTCACTTACATCCAAATTGGGTAGTATAGGACCCACTCGTCTGCCAGAATGGGCTCCTCGTGCGCATCATAGTTCTTGGTTAGAAATCATTAGCGATATGGCATCCAATCGAACTCAGTGGCGATCTTGTTGCAATTGTCTAGTAGAATCATCTTCATAATTTTCTTTTCTTAGTAGGGCAAAGTTAGCTGCGAGGTTTGGTTTGTTTATGACGTGATACAGTGAAATCCATAAGGAAGCTGTATTGCTGATGTTGCCTTGCCCGAATGCTAACTTGACCATAATGGTGTTGTGGAGAAGTTTAGTTTTCCTCATTTCTGTGAGTAGTAGCTAGGTATTCCTTCTCTCTATTTTTTGTAAGGTATTATGTACATTGAAGCATGGCATCCCGTTTCCATTTGTGATTCTTGATAGCCAAGGAATGTAGGAACGTTCAACGTGTTCTTCCTTAAAAGTTTCAATGTGCAGTCTAGCTTACGGCATCAAAGCCTTTTTATCCGATTTTCCTAAATATGAGTTTTTATAGTCTTGATTATTGATAGATAATTATGCCGGTCTTAAGTGTGAAGACACAACCGCTGTGACCGATGACCTTAAAGGAGTTAGTCTACGGGGTTCAACTAAGAAATTATGAATGTCGACATTTTTGAAGCATTAGAAATACATTATGCCTGAAGATTATAATTATATCCAGATGGAAATAAATCTGGTCTTGAAAAGGCGTTCATTAGATAACTGGTAAAGAGCCTCAACTAAATATGGTGACTACTCCAGGTATCCGTTTAAGTCGAGTTATAAAAGTTTTAACGAGCAAGCCTGTCCCAGGTCCAGTGTGAAATATCTTATTTAGGAACCAAGCTATAGGAGCACATATGGATAAAATGTAAAAATCACTTCAGACTATTTCAAACGAGATCCGTAGCATCCTTCGATCACGAGTTAGCTATAAGCAAAGGTTGGAACATTGCAGGTCACAATTTCGACGCTTGAATATGGATTCAAAGCTAAGGGATAGGTACTCTGCTGAGAGCATGGGTGGCTTACGTGAACGTTTGTTATTAAACCATAAAAAGGATTAGTCTGGGACGTGCCAAGGAGATGGCTGCTTCTATAAACGAACAGGACGGCAAAAATGGAAAATTAATACAAGGCAGTGATGAATAGTTCTCCAGGAAATTCGGCCATCCCTCACATGCAGAAGTTGAATCGATGATGGCGTCAGTAAAGCTCCAGGGTGTTCGAAGAGAGGGCATATAGAATTATTTATTGAATTCCGAAAAGGGAAAATTTTTGATAGATGGGAAGACTAAAGCTACCAGCAAAGTACTTACTTACTTTACTGCGGCTGACTCCTTTTGGAGGATAAGCCGGCTCCACATTTCATGGAGTTTCTTGGGAATTTGGTACATGTGGTGTCCCCTCACCACTCGGCTTTTTGATCGAGGACGCACCTCTAGCCTTTGCACATCCAAGCGCAGTCTGCAAGGCAGCAGTAAGTTGCATGGTTGCCGGTGGCTGTTGAGAGCTCATTCGCCATTCGGAAGTACGGGGTACTGTCCAGGAGTCCATGTAACCCTGTGGCTGTTGAACCCTTTTGTGGCGGGGAGATGAGAAGTTTGCCGGATAAAGCATACATCTATTTGTCTGTTGGTAAGAGTTAAATGGATTAATATCTTTTAAACATACAACAGGCACGGATGTAACCATAGTGCGGTCAGTTATAATACAAATATCTTACCCAACATACGATTATCAGCTACGGCCTATAAAGAGAAGTCCTATATGAGCGTAAGGAATTATTGATGAAATTAAAACGTCTTTCTTCAAATTGAATTCTGATCTCTAATGTAAAAGACAATAATTGTTTGGCAGTGGAGTCTGGGGAAAGAGCTATAGAAATAGATACGTTATTCAATATTTTTTCAGTGGTATGCTCACTAAATTTATAAATATGTGCTCTCTACTCAAATAGTTCCGGCTGCGTTATGGCTTACAATTAATTAATGGACAATTTTTACTAATAGTGGTGTTCGTCAAGAATTTACACTTTCCCCATTTCCGTTCAGTTTAGTAATAGATGTAATTATGAGCTAAGCTATCCCAAACCTACAGGAGGCTGATGTCGAATATCTCCACGGCGATTAACTATTTCATCTTGACTATGCAGATGATAATGTATTACTATTTGATAACCGACATATTGCATTATCCCATGAACACATTCGTTTTTTGCTTTCTGGCGAAACATCAGTAGGAGACAGACTGACAACAAACAAATTTAATTGTTCATTAGGAGACAGCACCATGCTCCGAGTCCACTAAATATTCGAGGGAAAATGTCGGAATTTGGAGGTGTAATTTCCTACATATATGTTTTCAATAAAAAGTGTACTTAACTTCATATGAAGTCTTTAACAATGCGACTTCAAAGCTAGCTACCATAAATAATATTCACCAAACCTGTAAAGATAATCGATACCATGATTCTGGAGGTAGGCTTAATTTCGTCAAAACGGAAGCTAATAATCATTCTGAATACATGTCACACAAGAATATCCTTCTGCTTATGCTTGAACTAGCTTTTTACTTGGTACGAAATAGCTCGAACTTAATTTCATATATGTTAGTCATTGGCATCAAAGAAAAAAAAATTATTTGTGTCGTTGAAAGATGTCATAGCTACTAATGGTAATGTGATAACTGATGTTAATATAAAGATTTACTGGGGCAACAGGTGGTGTGTTATTCAAGGTATCCACGATTTTCTTGTGAGCGATGGATTTGCACTTTCGGCTCCACAATAATGCGATTAATCCGCATTTCCAAGTTCGCATTGAGTTCGGCTTCGTGATGTCATCACCCTGAAAGCTACCGAATCATTCGTACTAACCACTGGAAATGAAGTTCGATCATACCTAGACTGCTTAACGTTTCTGTACCTCGTTTCTTGTACGACCTTCAATAATCTAATAACGCACGACTAGATTTAAGCAACTTTCAAGAGATGTTCAAAGTGACTGATATTCTCGAAGAACATGGTGTGAGCTACTCTTACAGGTTTGGTGCATATTGATAATGGTGATCTTGTCTAGTTGTCTCACTCCCCGACCAGATATATATTGCATTTTGGGAAGTCAAAAAGCACGCCCACCCATTCTATTTATTAAGTCAGTCATCGGAATCACCCAATGTAATTACCGATCAGGATGTGTGAGTGGTCATTAAAGACAGTTCCCAAAGCAACGCGATAAAAATTCCGTCACTAAATGTCGGAAACGGCACCTTAAAACAGATACATAAAACATTAAATTTTAAGCACATACTGCACTGCCACATAATCATGATAAATACGATCGGCTAAAAGTGGTCGACTTGAAAATTTGGTGCTTAAATAGTCCAAAGCGCTTGGTAGGAGGTAAATACATCTGTTGTAAGATATGTCCATGTTATGATGCTAATCGGTCATTTCTTATGCTTCAGGCGCACACAAAAATCCATGTTGATGTTTTCTAGCAATCTCTTGATTTCGAGAAATACTCTGGCAATAGAGGCATTTAAAGCATGAATATTATATTTGGCAACCTCATCAAAACCAATATGTCCAGTTCCACCATAAATCAGAGGTAGAGGAACACTGAAGACTCGAAATATAGTTTCTTCCAGCATGATATTATGCTGAATTTAAATTGACCATAATGATCCTTCTAACGAAAATCAACTTTACTCGCTGTAAAGAGAAAAGAGACGTCCGAATATATTTTATGATAACAGTATAGCATCGTCAGCCCGTTCGAGGAAAGCAATCCGGCAACCACAATCAATTTCAATCAATCAATTACAGTCAACGGAAACCATGACCACTTACTTTACAAAGACAGGGAAATAACACATTCTTAACGAATGCTGGAGCTAATCACAGAATTTTTAAACAAAAGTGTGGACAAGTTGATTCAGCTCGTCAAGCTTCGATTAACCGAAGTGTTAACAAATGGAAACCATTATTAGACAGCTCGCAGCAGCTTTATTAGGTATACTCGAAAGTGACTGAAAATTATAGAATAAGGGAGATTATATGCCTCATTTAAAAAGCATACAATACCTAGAGTAAAACCTGAATTTGTTTCAGACCGTTTAACGTGAACAAGCAATCTGATGAGTCAATAAAGACGGGTTTCCCTCTCTTAGAATACATCGCAGTAAAGTAGAGCATAGGTAAAGACGAAAGTAGATTAGTGCCTTATATTAAAATATAACAAACAGAAACCTAGATATCCAGCATGATGGGATCCACAAAAGTCAATGCCCGCAAGGCACAATTGACCAAGCCCATTCACAAAAACCTGTTTTCGACTAGTTTCTACCACACTCATCCATTCAATTCTCTTCGCTTGTGATTGCAGTGCGCCGTCATCCAGTTACTTATATCGCGAATTATAGCATCTGGCCAAGAGATGGCTGGCCTAACGTTAGCAGTAGCAGACGTTGTTTCGGTGGCCTGGGGAACAGATTGTAAAATGGCCTCAAACCTACAAATTAACGCAGTCAACATTCCGTAACAAGGTTCGATGGTGATGGAAAGTCAATGAAGGGTTGAACAGAACTGCTTTGAATGTACAATGCTTTCATCATGCTTCCTTGCGCTCAGCTGGCAATGACCTACACCAAATCAAGAGAATACATGGATTAAAAAGCCATCTTTGCGCTGGAAGCTACAGTATCATCTCTCAGGTCTCTGCAGCATAAGATAGGACCGATAATATGCCTGACTTGAGGACTTTCGACTTGAAGCTCAGTGAAATAGACGGGTTATTTTCCTGGGAAATACCTCCACCAGCACTTTCGAGGGTCATTTTCAATTTCCAATTTTTATCACAATAATATAACTGAAAACCAGTTTTTATTCTCAATGAAATAAAATTGAATAAACCAAACATCAATTGATTGCGCGGATGGTGGTAACAATTCTTTAAATCAAGTTTTCAAGTTTAAAGTAAACATTAATCCCATGTTATTTAACCAGTCGTCGAACAACATAGTGCGTGCGACTGGTGGTAGTGATGTTCAACGACTGGTTAAATAAAATGGGATTGGTGTTTACTTCAAGCTCGCAAATTTCATTTTCGAAATTGAATAAATGGTTTAGATGAAATGATTGGCCTTGAGATTTAAAAGTTAGCATTTTGGACATTAACTATCTGACGGTTAAATTCAAAACAACATTTAGGAGCGTCAAATGCACATACTTGGTTGCTGTTATTTAAGACACTACTATCAGAAACGACCTATGTGAGTAACATTTTTACTATGATAGCAGAGGCTGGAAATTTCAATTTATCGCACATTTTTATCATTGAACGTCTTTCTTAAATACGCTATCAAACTAATGTATTAGCTTATGTACCGTTTTAGTATATTTAACAGTGACCGTAGAGTGATTTTTAAAATAATTTATAGAAAGCAGCATCTATTGTAATTTAGAAGTCGGTACAAGTTGAACATATAAAATGCTTTCATCCAGCATTTTTG